>JAQMYK010000006.1:654832-667546 GCA_030014345.1 Clarias buthupogon
CAACAGAAGACCTATCTACTGGGCACATGTCCTTTTTCCTAACATTACTATGTCCATTGCTTTCATCCTTTGGGGCATTGATGATGGTAAGTGTTGTACTTAATATTTCATGGTAACATTTTACTCTAACTTTAATATAATAAATTCTGGAATTACTCAACCATGAAAATAAATGAATAAATAAATAAATATTTTTTTTATCTCTCTCTGTAAATATCAGAAGATTTGAAGGCCAATCCCAAAAAGACTGGGCACAATGCAGGAATACACCCTTAATCAAATGCTGTCAATGTGCATCAAACAACCTTCTGTTTGTGATTACATATTATACTTTATTTTTTATTTTTTATTTTGGGCAATTTCTTGGAAGTTCTGTGGTTGACTGCTATGTAAAGCTAAATTTTCTGTATGTCATGTACAGAAAAAGTATTTTCCCATTCCTGAATCCTTAGTGATTTTTGTTTATTGTTATTGCATATTTGTCACACCTAAATGATGCAGCTCATCAAATAAATTAGAATATTACACAAAGCTAACCGCAAATACAATATGCAGTTTTTAAATAATGATTTAATATTTTAGGGGGAGAAAAGCTGACAAAACCTGCCTGGCACTATGTGAAAAAGTAATTGTCCCCCTGCCCTTGCTAAATCATGAATGAACTGTGATTTTTGGAAGGCTGAGTTAAATTCCACTTGCCACACCCAGGCCTAATGACTTCCAGACCGCACTTAAGAAACCACCAGAAATGACTTAAATAGAAGCTGTCTGACAAAGTGAAGCAATGTTAAAAGATATTTAGAAAGCAACATAATCTAAAGAAATTCAAGAATAGATAAGAAACAAAATAATTGATATGTATCAGTCTGAAATTTCTAAATCTTTGGGACTCCAGTGAACCATGGTGCGAGCCATTATCCATAAATGGAGAAAACTTGGACATTGGTGAACCTTTCCAGGAGTGACCGGCCTACCAAAATTACTCGAAGGGCACAAAGCGACTCATCCGACAGACTTATAAAAGAACCCAGAACAAGATCTAAAGACCTGCAGGCCTCACTTGCCTCAGTTACGGTCTGTGTTAGGTCAGGCAAAACTAGTATACATTAGAGAGTTCCGAGGCGAAAGCCACTGCTTACCAAAAAGAGCACAAAGGCTCGTCTCACATTTGCCAAAAAATATCTTAATTATTCCCAAGTCTCCTGGGCAAATATTTTGTGGACTGCTGAGACAAAAGTTTCCCATCCCTTTACATTTGGCATAAAACTAACATAAAAAGAACATCATAGTCACACATGGTGGGGGTAGTGTGATTGTCTGGGGCAATTTTGCAGCTTAAGCAAAGAACTTTACAATTCTGCAAAGACTGGTAGGCCAAAATTGCTAATTTCCAGTTTTCGCAAACACTTGTTTGCTATTGTTGCTGCCAAAGATGGCACACATAATTATTAGGTTTAGGGCAAATACTTTTAGACAGGTTTCGACAGCATTTTTCCTTTAATAAATGGCATAATTTTAAAATTGTATTTTGTATTTTCTTGGGATATCTTTGTGTAATACAATTTTTTTTTAAATGATCGAAATCATTTAAATGTGACAAACATGCAAAAAAAAACAAAAAATTCAGGATGGGGCAAAAACTTTAACATCACTGTAGCTGAGAAGGCCGCGATTGTGGTTCAATCTTTTATTCACTGTATGAAAAGCAAACACACAGTATCTCACAAATGTGAGTACACCCCTTACATTTCAGCAACCACTTTATTATATGTTCTCAAGGGACAATGAAACTTGGATCTATTTTAGAGTAGTCAATGTGCAGTTTGTATAGCAGTACAGATTTATTGTCCTCAACAGTAAACTCAACATGCAGATGTTATTGTCTAAATAACTGGCAACGAAAATGAGTACACCCTAAGTTAACATGTCAAAACTTGTGTCCAAAGTGTCACTATTCCACTGACCACTCCTCCTCTTTCCGCGGCTACTGTCCGGCGACCTCCTGATGAACTTCTCCCGAGAAAACAGGACTCGCAAGGGATATTACAGTTCTTTTGTAACATTTCCTTATGTGGCTGTACTAAAATATTAACTTCTCCACATCTCCTCTAATACTGAACTTCCAGCCTCCTAACACACAGTATGACTGCAGATCAATCCCCCTGAGGATGCAGGGGCAGACTGGGACTAAAAAGTGGCCCTGGACTTCCTGACCCGAGCCAGCCCACATCATAATACATTGGCTCATTAATGTAGAGATCAATTTTTAACACCAGTTTCTAGTATAAAAATATAACTGTATTATTTGAAGTATCACTGAACATATATTAACATAATATATCACTGAACATATATTGGGTCATATTAGTAAAACAAAGAAACGAACATCAAGACAAACAACATATAAATTTATAAAGACAATATTTTAAAAAGAATCACAATCAAACTGAACCGGTAAGCTGAAATAAAATCAGTTTGATTGTGATTCTTTTCACTTGGCTCCTCTAGATCAGAGGAGAGGTGTTGGTCATCATCAGCAGGCACTGGTTCATCATCACTGACCCTGCTTACACAGATGATCTTACACTGCATCACGATGATACCCCCTGTAAAATATTCATGATATCTCACAAACAAAAAGGCCAATCTGTCTTTTCCTCATAAACTGTTTAGGTGAAATTCCACCCATACAAGTGTGACAAATATGCAAAGAAAAAAAAAATCAGGAAGGGGCAAATATTTTTCATGGCACTGCATGTAGTCAGATTGTTCCACAGGGATGAAACTGTGCCAGGTGGAGTTGTAGCACTTTCAAAATCATACTAATGTCACATTTAACGGGTGTGTGTCGGCGTTTTCGTGGCATCATTGCAGGAGGCGAGCTGGCGGTTCAACAATAATGTTTATTTAAGTCAACACAAAGTAAAACAAAACATAAGCTCTTTCTGAGCATACCTAATAATCACTTTTATAAATAAACTTAAATAAACTTCACCATACACAAACCTATAGACAACTAATGCAACACCAAGACTCTCAACTAAAACAGGCTATTTATAGCAACTCATAATTAACCCTCCTCGGTTCAGGTGCCGGCACACGTCACCTGACCGAGGTGCATCCTGGGAACTGAAGTCAAACAACAAAAGACAAACTACAACTTAAAGTCTTTGGCGCATTGGCGCCCTCTAGGGGTTAACCCTTACAACTAACTTTACACCGATATGAATAATTTTGAATGATGAATGCTTTTTAACACCCTCGTGACTCAATAAGAGACAATGCACAGAATATTTTCCAACAGCCTGTAAATGATACATTTTGGCAGTATTGTCTTGCATCTTTTGAAATAAATAAATTAATTAATTAAAAAAATCACTATACTGCCAAAATGTCTCATTTTGCTGTCAAACTATTTACAGTATAAGCCTCCTGGGTCTCTGTGAGACTGATGCTACTGGACACTGAAAATATTGTCTTTATACGTAGTTTTATGTTGTTTGCCTTATTGTTCTTTCCTTTGTTTCTTTGTTTTACAAATATGACCCAATATATGTTCAGTGATAAGTTCAGTTCTCTTTTTTTTTTTTTTTACGTTTTTGTATTGTGTTATATTTTTATACTAGTATGTGGTTTTAAAAATGAATCTCCAGTTTAATGAGCCAGTGTATTATAATGTGGGATGTGGTGGGCTGCTGTTTTAGAAGATGGATGGAATAGACCAAACTAATTAATATTGAGGGAGGGCGATAACATATAATAATATGTTAACATATAAACATATGATAATTTGCGCGGTAACATAAAACACATGTTCTTTGTCTGCGGCGCCCTTGGCCCACATTGACCAGCAGCCCACCGGGAAAACTTCCAGTGCTCTAGATGGCCAGTCCGCCACTGTGAGGATGGGTTCCCTGTTCAGTCTGAGTCCTCTCAAGGTTTCTTCCTATTGCCATCTCAGGGAGTTTTTCCCTCAGCACCGTCACCCGTGGCTTGTTCATCATTTGCAATCTGATCATTTCGATTTATACAAAATTTCATCCCCATTTCCATAATTTTCTTCTGATTCTGTAAATCTCCTTTGAGACAATGACAATTGTTAAAAGCACTATATAAATAAAATTCTAATTGAATTGAATTAAGTTAAAAAAAAAAAATTAAGTAAGCAATGAAGTAAACAACCTAATCTAGTTGTACAGTTATTAAAGTTGTGGTTTTTAAGTTATTAAAGTGTGAAGTTGGCCACAAGCATTATTCAATTGACGTATCTCCATAACTTTATAAGATCCAAACAAACCTGAAAGAATTATTTTAAAAATCAGGATCTTATTTTTTATTTTATTTTCAGTTTGATTAACAAGGAAAATATTTCTTTGCTTTCATTTTGCAGAACAGGCACAATCTTGCTTTTTTGCTGGCCATGGGTAGCTGTGTCAATCTCTTGACGATAGGGGGAACAGTTTTCAGTTGTACCACTTGTAGCAGCGAAAACTGTATAACTGGAGACAAAGCCAACCTTTCATAATGTAACAAGGCCAGACAAAAAAAAAAATCAACCCTTCTAGTGGAAAAGCGGCAGTAGTAAACATTGATTTGTTAATATCCGATTTTCATTTTCTATTACACATTCTGAACAAGTTGGTTAGTAATTAAATTTTACATAATAAAAAAATTTTAAGTGTGAAAAATAAAACCACAAAATCAAAACTTGCTATTCATCATAATATAGAGGTATTTAACATGTTTAATTAAGCACTTTTGAAATCACAAGAATGAGACCAGCAGCTGCTGAAACATATGGCCCATCAAAATAATGTATCTTCATTTCAACACTCACTTCATTTTAACAGTTCAAGGCCAAAAGGGAAAATGCATTTTCTAGGTCTGACAATTAGTTTAAACAGAACTTTAATTTCTGAAAACAGTTTTGAATATTTTTATCATGGTTTTTTTTTTTTTAGATCCTGGGTGTATTTCCATCTCCTGCCCTTTGTTCCTTGTATAGACTCCAGAGGCACTACGACACTGACCAGCATAGCAGAATAATTGAAAACGTTATTTGTATTTGTTTCAGGGTTTTTACCTGAGGCTGCTACTTGCTTGGCTCTTAATCTTCTAAGAATTCCTTGCCTATTTTGGATCGCTCCATATTTAAAAGGAGGTAGGACATTATTTCTTTGTGCAGTTGCCAATTAAATAATTAAAATTAACACCAAGTATGAATCATTTGCTTACCTTCCTGTGCTCATGTAGGGAGAAACCTGCAATAAGTAGTTTACGGGCCCCACTTGCTCAAGGTGCCTTGATCCCTGGTCTAGGAATTTGCAGCTGGTGTTTGTCATCAGAAATAGGACCTGGTCCCCTGGCTGGAAGGTTATATTGGCCTGTAATTAATTAATTAGACAGGTTGTAGGTGTGATTACACACTGTATATCTTAATTATAGTCTGTATACACAGTTAGAACTGACCAGAAGTTACTAGTGCAATGCTAGGGACAAAAAACAAAATATATAAGAAGTACAGTAGAACCTTGGATTACGAGCATAATTCGTTCCGAAAGCGGGCTCGTAAGTCAAAGCGAATTTCCCAATAAGAAATAATGAAAACTCAAATTATTAGTCAAAAAAAATGAATACATAAAAATTATTAATACAAAATATAAAGTAAAAATAAAACAAATTAACCTGCACTTTACCTTTAAAAAAAGTAAACATTTTCCGTTAGTGATTGTGCGCGCATCTGTGTGTATCTGTATGTGCGCACGCGCTGTGCGTGTGTTTGTGCGCATATGCACTGTGTATGTGTGTGTTTGTGCAACACCCTCTCTGTCTTCTTGTCTTACACAGTAACCCTTCCTCCTCTCTCATTTAAGAGGGGGGAGGTCCTCTGTGCGGGATGACTTTCACACAAACAGAAACACTAAAGGGGTAGGGGACTGTACATACACATGTGTGCACGGATGTTGATTATACCAGTGAGAGATGCGCACGAACACTCAGCAGGGGAGACGATTACCCACAGCGCAAGAGAGAGAAAAACCGTTGGCTCAGCTGTGATCATGTGATGCTGTATATACATATATATATATATATATATATATAAAATAAATGTATATACAAATGTGGCATTATATTCTTCTTAAGCATTTCCCATGTGTTGTAGTGCTCTCTCTGTGTTTTGGTTACGCATTTTACTCTTGCAAGGCTTTATATCCAAATCACAAAAGAATGCCTGGTGACAGGTTTAAAGGGACCCTGAGAGTACGTTTATTTGCTTACGATCGGTCGCCTTTTTTTTTTTCAGTGTAAAACTGTGAAATCTTTCTGTCTCTTTGAGAATCCCCCGAATTTGGATTACTTACTATTAGGACAGTTTTACAGGACAGCCTGTTTTCATTATTGTGCTCCTGGATTGACTCATTAAGCCGATGAGGCCAATCCAATATTCTTGCACCTCCAAATGCACACACATACAATATACAGGACTTTGGACCATTCATGTATTCATATGCACGGCAAAATATTTTGTTAAATAGCTGTATTTTGTGCACCGCAGTGTTTTTGTATAGTACACATTTAAGTTTGGTATTTTAAGTGTTGTTTGTCCGACTTTCATGTTCTTTGGTTTCGTTAACACCAGTAAACAAGAGAAAAGTCCCGTGTTTTGTGTAATCTTGGTTAATAATAAATGAATATTAGTGTTACATTCTGACCTGTCCAGTTTGTTATCCATCTGCAGTCCCAGGTGTCTGTATGACCTCATCACCTCAATATCCACTCTGTCGATGGAGACGGTTAACAAGGGCAACCTGGGCTGTTGAAAGCCAATAACCATCCCCTTGGTCTTAGTGATGTTCAGCTGTAACTGGTTTAGACTGCATCAGGCCATAAAGTCCTTGACCAGGCTTCTGTACTTTCCCTCCTGTCCATCCTTAATACACTCCACTAAAGCAGTGTCCTCTGAGAACTTTTGCATGCGGCATGACTCCCTTATGCTGCTTCTGTGCTGCTGAATATGGTTTCTAAGATGCAGTCCCTCGTCCTGACATATTGTGTCCTTCTGGTGAGGTAGTCTGTGACCCAAATCACTAGGTTTGAATCCACCTGTATGTCAGTCATCTTGTTTCTCAGTAAGAGGGGCTGGATTTTGTTGAATGCTCTGTAGCTGAGTCAAAGAACATCTTCACAGCACCCTTCCTCTTATTGAGGTCATGATTGATCATTGTTAAAAAATAACTCACAGGATGCACCAGCTCATGACTAGTCTTACAATTCACCACTTCCACACTGCACAATGAAACTACAAAGTTATACTCTTTATATAGAGTATCATATAATAATAATAATAATAATAATAATATCTTGTTGTTTGCAGGGAAATTCAAAGGATTTCTTAGATCATCAGCAATTCCACTGGAATATAACATGATAATTGTTGTTGCTTATTCAAGTAAGTACACACAATCATTACACCCTGTTCAGTTGCACTGCTTTTTTACTTCTCTAGGCAGAATATTGATTATAAATACAATATATTTGTTGGACTCGTTGGACGACTGATCAAATCTTTGGTCCGACCCCCACCAAATTGCTGCTATTGGGTGCTTAAGCCAGCTGCTCAGATGTATATGGATGGATGGTTCCATCTACGTGACGCCCGGCACATCGGGCTAAACGGATAAATGGCACATCCGCTGTTTCTGTGGCATTTGTTTTGCTTATGTCGGGTTGACAACTGGTATCTGAACATGTGGGGTAAACATGTGGTCAAACGGTGGTCAAACAGTGGTGACCCGGCAGTGTCGGGGCTCAAACCGGGGACAACGTGGTCAGGAGTCCAGCACCATAAACATTGAGCCACCTCGTTCAGATGTATAAAGAGACAAAAAACGATTTGTTGCCCTGGAATGTAAAAGTATTCAACGCATAACTATCCACATTAGGAATTGTATTTCATTTTCTTGAGCACTAACACTAGAGTAAACAGGTTAACAATACAACTACTGCATACCCAGATAATATCACAACACACAGCATATTTTCTGAAAACAAAGTTTCAAGTAAATAAATTGTTCATATACTGTAAAACGAGGACATAGAAAGGCCTATATTACATTTTAAATTATATACTCAATAAATAAAAAGGGTTCTCATATTTGATAAATTTTCTTTTTTCATGATAATGGGATTTAAGGGAAATTTACAACTAAACATGTAACAGAATATACATTTTTTAAAATTTAGACAACATCAAAAGGTAAATAGAAAACAGTAACTATACTTGCAAACTAAATCAATACAGTGTCTTTTCTGTACTCCAACAGAACTGAATCAGAAGCTCAGAGACCTAAACACAACCAAAAACAAGTACTTGTTATGACTAAGCAGAGTAATGACAAAATAATTAATTCACATTAATGCTCCTCTTTGCACCAACATATTTGCAGCATATTAAGTGCATACACACACAAAATGTACCGTCACTGGTAGATTTTAATTACTTTCATGATTTAAAATAGTCAGTGGAATACACAATAATGAATAATTCAAAGTTATTTTTTTACTATAAACAGACAAGTGAAATTTTATTCACAGATCTGGAAAATTCAAATTAGCTTCATTTATATAGTGATTTTAACAATTTTCATTGTCGTAGAGCAGATTTACAGAATACAAAAAATAGAAATAAGAGACAACAAATCAGCATCTCTACGAATACGGTAACCCTTAGATTCCAGTGTCTTTTGAACTCAAGCAAATCTTATTTAATTATACAGTATAAAAACCACTACTCTCACTCTATTCTTGCAATGTGACCAGCTAAATGGCAAAAACAGTGCTAGTAGTACCTCAAAGGTTAAACTGCATTAAAAAATAAATAAATAGACCATGTAAAGAGTTGAAAAAAGAAAGGTTCGGTATTAGCTTTACTGGCACAGGCATACATTAAGTATCTGCTTGTTTTTATCCTTAAAATAAAAGACAGAGGACAAGGTCAAGCAGCAGACACTGGGCACAAAAAACTTCTGGGAAGAAGTCGTGCAAAACCATAAAGTCTTTCATCAATGAGAAGCAAAGAAAAAACACGCTGAGGTTTGCAAAAGACCACACGAATTGGACTGTAAAGAAGAAGGTCTTCTTCTCCGATGAGTCCAGTTTTCAGCTTTGGCCAAGACCTGACCATCATGTGGTTAGACAGATACCTGGCGAGGCCTACAAGCCACAGTTTTCTACACCAACTGTGACATGTGGAGGAGGATCTATGATGATCTAGGCGTGCTTCAGCAAGGCTGAAATTGAACAGCTTCATCTTTTTAAAGGACACATGAATCAAGCCATATAGAAGGTTATCCTGAAAGAACATTTGCTTCTGCTCTGACTCTGAGGATTGGTTTCCCAACAGGACAATGCTCAATGCTACACAGCCAGATCAGTCAAGGTGTGGATGGAGGACTGTTAGATCAAGTCCTTTTCATGGACTGTCCAGACTGTCATGTCTCCAGATCTGAACCTTATTTAAAACCTCTGGAATGTGATCAAGAGGAAGATGTCACAAGCCATCAAACCAAGCTGAGCTACTTTGATTGTTTTTTTTTTGTTGTTTGTTTTGCCAAGAGTGGCATAAACAGTGGCAAGACGTGGAGAACATGATAAGGTGTATAAAAGCTGTGAATGGAAAAAAAAAACTTTTATTTGCTACTAGCATAAGTAAGTGTTAAAATGAGTAAAATAATAATAGACTGTAATTTGTTACTCTATTTGTGTTAATTTGTATAATGTACTTTTGAAAATATATACTTTAAAACTAAGATATTTTTGTTTTTATTCTTTTCTAGCTTTCCTCATGGATACAGCACATAAAGTGATTTATTCCACCAGAGTATGGTGCCTGATACTTCTGATACTGGGGTCATGTCTGAATATGATGTATTTACCTTTTTGCGGTAAGAATTGTAACATTTGATTGCTTTCTATTAACAAATTCTTTTAAGGCACTTAATCTGGCATTTCATCATGTATCAGGAACTCCATCTTTAGCAACCCCACCCCCTCTGTAAAAGATTGTACAGTGAATTTTGACACAAAGAAATAATGAGGTGTTAGTGATATTTTACTGATGGGCTGTTAAATAATTTACTGATGTTCTACCGAGCCCTAAAGATAGCGAAACCCTACCATCTCTCCAACATAAAGTGAAATTAAAATGATGCTACTGACTATTTCGATTTATTTCCAAGCTGTTATGGATATGATAATACCCTTAAATCACCCCATTAATGGATAGACGCCGACCTATAAACATTGGAGGAATGGGACATGCGTACTGCCTGCACTCTCTGACATATACAGGTATACTGTGGCTGGAGTCCACCGGCATGAGACGCCAGCCCTTTGTTCTCTCCAAATTTTGAGAAATAATATTTGCGTAATCGTTTAAATTAACACACACTTGAGCAAGGCCCTTAACCCTCAACTGCTCAGATGTGAGATAAGATAAGAGCGTCTGCCAAATGCCTAAATGTAAATGTAAATTTATAGCTGCGTGAGGCACCAATCACACGCAAATAGTTCTGTACAGATCAACAGTATAATAAATCAACATTTAATGGCATTTACTGACTGCAGCAAAGTTACACACCAGCTGGAGCATTAAAGAGTGTGTGAGGCAGTGACCGTATTATCCAAAGAGTGAAATACATTTGAGTAATTACAGTGACATTAAAATATTTGCATTGAGTTTTATCATGTAGCACTTTTTATATTCAGAAGACATTGAAAGCCTACAAACATGATTAAGAGAAAATTGAACATGTGCGGAAGAGCGAGAGAGAGAGAATGACAATCACACATGCAAAATCAATCCCACTTCATATTTTGTATTTTCATTTTTCCTATTTTCCCTTCTACACGTCTTTTGTATTAATAATTATTCTTCTTTGACTCTACTTTCTCTATTTACTATTATTATTATTATCATCATCATCATCACTCATTCACTCATCGTCTATACTGCTTTATCCTGTATTCAGGGTTGTGGGGGGCCTGGAGACTATCCCAGGAGGCTTGTGGCACAACCCCGCAAACCTGGACAGGGTGCCAATCCATCACAGGCCACACACACTCTCACACAAACTCACGCTACGGAGAATTTGGGAATGCCATTTAGCCTAATCTGCATGTTTTTGGACTGTGGGAGGAGACTGGAGTACCCGGATGAAACCCACTGAGCACGGGGAGAACATGCAAACTCCATACACACAGAGGCAGGAATCGAACCTGTCCCCTTAGTGGTGCTAACCACTAAGCCACCATGCCGCCACATTATTATTATTATTAATAGTAATAGTAATGCTGAGATTATTATTATTATTATCACCATCACATTTTGCTTTTTGCTTTCCTTCTGCAGTAATTTTCATCCCTAGTGCCACTTTGACTCCACAGTTAAATGCGTGCATATACTGTATTTTTAATCTATTTATTTCTGTTATTTTGTGACTTGATTCTGAGCTTTGGCAGTACAAGTGTATGAAGGAGCTTCATACACTCTCTTTGTTCCATGACTCCTATGTACATGACTGCTGCTTTTCACATAACTGTGTGTGTTTTCTTAGATTCTCTTTTAATCAAGTCTGTTAGCCCCATTGATTTTCTCATGAATGAAATAGTGATGCAGTGTTTTGTGTCTGTAATTTTCTTTGTCCTCATAGGTTATACAGAACCTGAGTCATGTAGGGTAAGGTGTATGATTACTGTTCGACAAAATGCCTTGGGTTGCGCGGTGGGGGCTTCATGTGCGCACAAAAACCATGCTCTTATTTACAGAATCTCACTTTAAGCTTTTCTGAAAAGTTGGCAGCTGTGGGACACATATTAAAAAAAAAAATTATATGGTCAATTTGTCATCAGACTTTATGAAATTACCAAAAATAAGTAAACCACATACAGTATTTTAGATTTAAACACTTCTATTATGCATCAGACTTTAACATGTAATATATCTTTCAGTCTTGTTCAATCATCACCATTTCTTTAAAATATCACTTTGTTAATTTTTCTCATTACTTACATCCACTTTTAATACGAGGATATTTTGCTGCCGAACCGGTAAGGAGGCGATACCAGTGCTTAAGATAACGACTCGATAAGGGCGCTTAAGAATCAATACCGAGGCATTAACGAGGTGTTAAAAAATTTAGTTGGTTAGCACCAGCTGAAGTTTTTTTTAACATGCTCCAAATTTGCGACGCCAACAAACGTGACAGAATTCAGACAGAGCCCAAAATAGACTGTAAGGAGCTGTTACCGACCTCTGCTGAGAATCCAGTGGCTGGTGCAGATTTGGTAGCAAATTCAGCTAAGTGGAATAGCGGTATTAGGGAATCTGAAAGAGTATTTTTATATTAATGTTCACCTGGTCTTATATAAAACAAAATTTCAGAGTTTTAGAGAATGCTAAGAAATATTAAGATATAATGAAATATACACAAGTTTTATTTACACATTGGGAAAAAAGGGCACATGGGTTGGCAGGTTGAATTGTAGCTGGTTAACATCTGCACAGAAGAACTTTCAGTTTGTTAAACTAAAAAATGAAAAACAGTATTTGACATTTTTGATCCAGTGAAAGTGCTGGCAGGCGGCACGGTGGTGTAGTGGTTAGCACTGTCGCCTTGCACCTCCAGGGTCCGGGTTCGATTCCCGGCCAGGCTC
>JAQMYK010000006.1:796842-807491 GCA_030014345.1 Clarias buthupogon
CTGGGCCGGCCCACACTGGCCAGCGGCCCACCGGGAAAACTCCCGGTACTCCAGATGGCCAGTCCGCCACTGCCCATACGGATTTGCAGGTCAAGTGGTACGACGAACTGCTGCACTCTGTATTGTTTCCTGGTGATATAAACCATTTTTGTTTGTACAAATCATTCTTTAAATAATAAAAAAAAACATTATAGCGTTCTTGACTTTGCTCAGTGTTTCACCATTGTAAAGTTAGTTCTTTCATATAATTAAAGTAGCTCGTGGAAGGGGAATCTAGCCAGAATTATGAATTTTATGATGAAGTCCTAATATGAGCTTCCCCTGTTTCAAAAGCTAGCAGCCGCCACTGATGTGTGTACTGTATATATACTAGTGCATCCAAAAAATATTGTGGAAATGTTCTATTTTTTTTTTCCATTTAATTCAAAAAGTGAAATTCTCATACATTCTAAAATCGTTACATGTAAAGTGAATCAGCCTTTTAGTGTTTTAATTTAGATAATTATGGCTTAAAGCGTGTTTGGCACTGTGTGCAGGTGCTAAGTCTTGCTGGAAATGGAAGTTTGGCATCTCCATAAAGCTTGTCAGTAGATTAAAATTTCCTGGTAGATATCAGTTTTGACCTTGGACTTTCTTGACTTGATAAAACAGTGGACAAACACCAATAGGTGTCATGGCAGCCCAAAACTTTGTGGAAAGTTCACACTGGGCTCAGGCAAATAGGATTCTGTGCATCTTCTCTCTACCTCCAGATTATGGGATCTTGATTTCCAAATGATATGCAAAATTTATAGAAAAGTAGACTTTGGACCAATGAGCAATGGTGCAGTTTTTTTTAACCTTAGCATGGGTAAGACGCTTTTGACATTGGTTCAGGAGTGGCTTGATACTAGGAATGCAACAGTTGTAGCCCTGAATGTGTGTGCATGGTAGCTCTTGAAACAATTAAGGCTGTGGTCATCCCTGTTGGTTGTGCACCTTTCCCTACTAAATTGTTCCCTTCCAGCCATACCTTTCCCTGATGTCAACTTTCCAGCCCTAGACAAGTTTTCACCCAGTCTTTTCAACAATGACTTTCTGTGGCTTACCCGTGTGTGGAGGGTGTTGATGACTGTCATCTCGACATCTGTTAGATCAGCAGTCTTCTCCATGATAGTGGTTGCATGTACTTAACTAGACTGAGAAATGCATGGTAATTATACTGTATGAATAGTAATTTACTCAAATAAAAAATGGAATATTTTAGTATTTTAAAATAGTAGATTTTGATTGATCTATTTATCCATTAATCATCAAAAAAAAATTATAAATGCTTGAAATATTCACTTTACATGTAATGAATCTAGAAAATATAAGAGTTTGACTTTTTGAATTAAATTAAGAAAAAGCCGATTACACGGCAGGTTGTGATACACTGGTTGGTCTGGTGCCTTTTTATCATTGCCAGCAATAACTTTTTTCAGCAACTTTTTTCTGTGGGATCGGAACAGATAGGCTGGCCTTACCGAGGGCATGGGTGTGACTTGGGTGCCCATGATCCTGTCACCAGTTTGACTTCACTTCTCAGTGGTCATAATGTTATTGCTAATCAGTATAACATACAGTGCATCTTGAAAATTTTGAATATAATGAAAAAGTTACATTCCTTTGTTAATTTAAGCAAAACTTAAGACTCATTTATTCAGGATGGCTTTTGCTATTTTATTACAGTATATATCTTTTATAATTTTTTGAATTTTCATTTTTTTTATTGCTATATTATATAATTTTTGATGCACCTATTTAGAATGGCTTTTAATATTTTTAGTTTCATGTTTTTTTAAATATGTATTATTTTGTTTTAATGCTGTGAAGCACCTTCATTCAACTTAGGTTAAATAAATGTTGATTGATTGATTTACTTAAAAATTCAAACTCCTATATTGTTGTTTCATTATAAATATTTTATATTTCATATATAAAGTGAAATATTTTAAACAATATAACTACCTCATATTTCTCTGTATAGTTCAGTACACATATGAGAAGACTGCTGACTTCTGAATTGTCCGGAAGGGAGATTTGTGGTAGAAAAAGGTGCACAAGCAACGGGGATGACCATAGCCTTAAGAATATTATAAAGGAAAGCCAATTTAAGACCTTGGGAGCGCTTTACAAGGGGTGGAATGAGGCTGGAGCCACCATGCACAGATGTCTTGGAAATTGGGTTCAGCTGTTGCATTCCTAATAGCAAGTCTCTCCTGAACCAGAGACAACATCAGAAGCATCTTACCTGGACTAAGGAAAAGAAGAATTGAACCGTTGCTCATTTGAAAAGTTCTCGTTTCAGATGAAAGTAAATTTTGACTCCGCTGGGATTGCCCTCATGATTTAAAGGCGCAGTCTCGTGCCTGTATGTACGCCAGGAGTGCAGCTCAGCAAATGTTCAGCTCAACAGCAAACTGCTGGATGGCATGCAGTCCTTCACATTGCTTGTTGTTGTCAGCCCTTCGCATATAGGCAGTATCAGGTTTGTCCTGACCCTTGCACTCTGAACTATCAGTCCCTTCTTGTCATGTGGGGTAGAAAGCAACTTCCCTTTGGATAACTTTGTTCTGTGTGCTGAAATACTTACTGCTTAATCCAAGCTAAGAGTTTGCCCAGATAGGGCTTGGTTTACATGCACTGCCTCAGCTAGATACTGTGCCATGTCAACCAGGTGAATCATAACCCTTATGATTGGGTTATGCTAAGGCAAAGCATGGTATAGTGTGGTGTGATTCAGGCAGACCAAAACAGGGCTTAGTCAAGTACTAATAGGGCTAAGTCATAGCAGAACAGGACTCAGAAATTACAATTTTATAATTGCAAAGAACTAGAGAAAATGTTATATTTTATGCTAGTTAATGAAGAGGACTGCTGAGTAAAATGAATTCAATGTAACATCTAGGCTATATGTTGTAACAAAGAAATTGGAAATCAACAAATGAATATAAAATTGAAATGAATATGAAAAGAAAATCTGTGCTTTCCTTTCAACCAAGGACATCCATTTCTTCACACAACACCCAGTTTGACATAATCACTGACATTATGAGACAACAAAAATGTTGTGTAGCAATGTGTTTATAGTTGCCTTTAAAAGGCATGTTTATGTTTTAAAACATATGGTTAGATTTAAATTTGGCTTTAAATTAATTTGAAAATTTTTCCAAATCAAATTAAAATAGAAAAGTTTTTGAAAATAATCTGTAATTAATACCTGATAATTTCTTTAGACTTGCAAAGAGTATCATCACTGTTAAGATGTAGAGGAATGCAGTTGAACAGGTCAGTGTGTCACGAGCTAGAAAAAACATTGTGTATAATTTATCACAAAAGTGCAGTAAGACTATTAAACTGCAATTTTAAAAACTAAACATATGGGCATGCTTTTGTACTGAATGATTCTTATCCCAAGTTGTATCCCAACTGCTCAGATGTGTAATGAGATAAAAATGTAAGTCACTCTGGATAAGGCCATCTGCCTAAATGCCCAAATGTTATGTGCCTCATCAGCTATATTCTGGTCACATAAAACAATTGCGACTGGTTGTGTATTTGAAACTATCTGAGGATCATCCAGTGGAAAAGCATCTCCACTACTAATAAACAGTAATAAAAAAGGACTGGTACTTACCTTTAGCATTATTCTGTAAGTCATAATGAAGGTAGATCAACCCTAATGCACTTATAACCTCCAGGATCATCATCACTGATATCCAGAGTAAAACTGCAAAAATAAGCAACAATTTTTACACACTCCACATTACATGTTTCACAAGTCTTCCTGATGTTATTAAATCTGCTGCACACTTCATTGTTGACATTGGATTTGTTCTAAAGTATACTGTTTTATCATGTTGTGTCATTCAGCTTCAAATCAGGTGAAAATAATCAGGGTTTAACCTCTATTTAGGGCCCAAGCACGATAGGGTGTGGGGGACCCTCTTGTTTTCCAAAGGATTCTTTTTTTTTTTCAACCTTTTGGGCTTTTTGGGGGTCTTAACATGCTCAAAGACTCATGAAAATTGGCAGGCAGGCTGGAATCTGCTGCCATTAAGATGCCTGCGAGTCGCATGGCCCGGGGCCCTCAGGGGCCCGTACAAGAGATTTTTCTCCATAGCTCATTCACACTTTCATGTAGGCACACGAAACTCTGTACACATTTATAGCTCATTGAGCCAAACAACTTTCGCACCACATGTCCTGGGCTAAACTCAACAGGAGGACAGTTATTTTCGGTCATTCACAAAACCGCACCTGATGTATTTTGATATACTCCTCCTAGGGAATTTATACGATTGCCAACAAACTGGGCCTGTGTGATCTGAAGACATTGATGATGCAAAATTACTGAGGGATTTTTTATATCTCTAACGGGTCAGCATAGTCATAGTGTGATGCTTTTTTTTTTTCAGCATCTGCAGCCTATTCTACGTACATACACATCAAATTGTTAACACTCACACACACACACACACACACACACACACACACACATGCACACATGCACACACACAAACATCACTCATACTGTACATTACACACGCACACACACACACGCGCGCGCACACACACACACACACATTTCAAATGTTAGCACTCTCACACTCAACACACACACTAACGCACTCAACAAATATTTGGGCCTAAACTGACATCAGCCCTATATAGTGTATGACATGTGCAAGTTGTGTGGTGCACCCAAGCGATGGCGCAGGGTGCGTGGGCCCGTCATCGTTGCTTACAATTTATTTTATGATTGTGTTTAATAAAATTGTAACTGCATATAATTTTTTTTAAATAAAGTCTTTTAAAATGTCTTTTAAAGCAGGTTACTCAATAATCAATTAATTAATCTGATTTGTTTTACTTAAAATATTAGTGTACAACAAGATTCTCTGAGGCAAGGCAGAGAAAAATGTAAATGCTATTGTTATTAACAATTTGGTAGGAAAGAGGGGAGGGGAAGACAAAAGTGCTGATGCTCTTTGTTTTTGTACAGGTCTATGAGGTAAAGGGCTAAGGTTTGTTTGGCGGTGCTGATGTCTTTCCAGGTGTGCCATCAATCAGTAAAGGTCCATGCTAGACTAAGGACAAACCATAGCCAGCCAGGTCTCCCGTCCATCCTGTTATCCAATAAATGCTCCCTGGGCAATAAGTATGGCAGATTACTCAGCCTGTACCTAGAGACTGCTGTGTCCTTGTTTTCACTGAGATGTGGCTCAGTGACAGATTTCCAGAGGCGGTCATTCAGCCAGATGAGCTAGACACATTGCACACTCTCTGAAATGCAGCTCCATGTGGTAAGGCATGCAGGGGTGGCTCCTGTGTTTACATTAACATGGAATGGTGCAATAACTCTCCTTGTTTCTGGTTACTGCTCACCACTAGTGGATTTTGTGAGTGTTAGATGGAGACTTTATTATTTACCCTGGGAATTCCTCACTCATCTTATTGTCATGGTATATATTCCCCCAGACTAGCATCAAGAATTCGCTCTGTGAACTGTATGGGGCTATAAGTGAGGGCCTGTTTATTTCACTAGAGATTTTAACCAAGCAAATCTCAAATTCCATCAGCATGTGGACTTTGCAATGAGTGGAGCAAAGTGTGTACAACTGGACCACACATCTGTTATGCTAATCCCAGCATAGAGATGCCTTTTTCAAAAGCTTCTGTGGCAGGTGAAAACCTGGCCAGCAGGTGCCATCTCTTACAGGGCTGTTTTGAACACATTGATTATCTCCAAGATCATTACCACATGCTGCAACCAGAATCTATGTATGACTGAAGGGGTGCAAGCACTGCAGGCCATTAGAGAGGCACCACATAGAGTATCTTTAAACACTTCCGGGACAGTGGTGACACATGGCTCATGTGGCAGGGAATCCAGGCATCCATCACCAACTACAGGACCACAACAACTGACTGTGACAATGATGCCTCCTTTCCAGATGTGCTGAGCAACTTCTATGCTCAGGTCGAGGTGCAGGTGGGGAAGAAGACCAACCCACCTCCCAAAATTGTATTGTGTCCTACTACAGCTGTTGTGAGGAACAACTCAGGACACAGAGTCAATACACAGGCCTATATGCATAGCATGGAATTAATCAAGAAGTCCTACAGAGACTGGTTTAGCCTGTTGGTCTTCGTGATGCAGACCAACAAGTTAAACTGCTTTATTGTGAACTTTAGTAAGGTTAATGGAGTTTCTAATTTGGCACATCCTAAATGCCTTAAATTGACAAACTGATAGATTGATTAGGTTTGGTTCACTTTTATTTGTCACTGGGAAAAAAAATGAATGAATAAATAAAATTCTTGGGCTTGCCCAAGTTCTTGCCCAATTATTTGGAAATCAGTCATTGCAGTCCTTACAGGCTTTTATTTGGTGCTAACCTTGCTTTCTCCTTACTTTGCTCCCCTCATTTGTTTTTTCTGACGGACAGTTAAGGTCAGCAGAGAACAGGAGCAGGGAACCATGTTGTCCCAGTTGGGGGAGGGGGTGAAACACAGCATGCCAAACATCAGTCATATGCTCTTCGGAGCAAGTGCCGCATAGTATTACATTTTAAGATGGGCCTACAGATCTTGTTATAGCTCCAGTACATAACAGATTCCAACATGCAGATCATTCACTGTATCTGTTATTTAAGCCATTTAGTTTTTGATTGATCTACAGTCTTAGGGCGCAGATGGCTTTGGCCGATTTTCTCTCCCACCTAGATGGAGGGATTGTCTGCAGGCCAGAAAGCTCTCTGGCTGAAATAGGGATGGTGGGGGTATGTGACAGAAGGGGCATGGTTTAGGAGAAAGGTTTGGGAATGGAGTGAGAACCTAAAATAAGTGTTTTATATCACAGTGAGCCAAAGGACAAATAAAAAAAAAAAAAAGGCTGAAGTGTGATTTAAACAGAGAGATTTTAGCTCAGACATAAGTGTGTGTGTGTGTGTGTGTGTGTGTGTGTGTGTGTGTGTGTGTGTGTAGCTACAGGTTTTTAAAGCAAATAAAAGACACATGAAGATAATACCACCTGCCCCTAAACTTTTCAGTCTTCCTCCAAAAACCTCCCCAATTTTAACATTTGAGTTTACTGTGCTCCTGGCCAACACACAGTTTGTGGGTAAAATCTTTTGGAATTTTATAAACTAATTTTTGTAATCAGTTGTTGTTTTTTAAATATTTTATTATGTTTTTTAATGTCATGTCTGTGGACTCAAGGTAAAACATTTGGTTATAAATGTATATTACATAAAATATAAATTAATGTTTGTAATGTTTGACCAGCAAAAATATTTAAAATAACTAAAATAAAGATGGATATCATGTACTTACACTGACGTTTTCGAATAAAATAACAAGCAAACCAAATCATCGGCAAAAGTGAACATACTGTCAAGGACATTTTTTCTGGGGGGAGAAAAAAAAAAAAAACAGAGAAAGTTAACAAGTAAGAAAGAAAGTAAACATTAATATTGCATTTGACTGAGAAAGATCAAGATTAAGCTAAAATTATTATTTTTGCTTGTACTTGTGTAATGCATTTAATCTGCTTTATTGTAAACACTGTATCAGATTCATCATATGCATAACTTAAACTGGAATATTGCTTGATTAAACAAATTTTCTGATATATACTGTATGTTTGTAGGCCTGGATGATAAGATAACGTATAGGAGAATTCATCTAAAATATCTATCTAAAATATAAAAGCGTTTAATGTCTGCAAACTCAATTTCATTACAATCTAAACATGTGTTATAAATGTTGTTTATATAAAAATAGCTTTTGGATAAGCATTGTTTGGGAAAATATGAAAGTAAGTTTAATTAAATGTGCATGTCAATCAAATGTAGCATTACCTGCAAAAGAATGTACTTACGTAGATGAAGTCCATATGTTAATATAATGGTACATATCCGTAGACAGTTGTGGTTTTCTGTAGTTATGTAAGCCGTTTCTGTTTGTTTTTTCTGATTCTTTTTACAGCATACTGTATGGGAAAATAAGGAATTATTGAAAAGTTACTTTAGATGTTTTGTTTGTTTGTTAGTATGCAAGAAAAATCAATAGAAATACAATAATGGAATTTATATCCAGATTTTATGACAGTTAACACAACCCAAACAAAAGCTAATGTTTTTCACACTAGTGCCATTATTTCAGTGTAAATTCCTGTGTAACTATGATATATATCTATTAAAATACAGAAAATTTCAATATGCATTTCCATGTGAATAATATCAGAACTGAATTATTCACTTGTGAAATAAATAAAATAACATAAAAATGTACAATCTGAGAAACAAAAAATAAAAATTCAGTATAAAATAAATTTTTATTTTAAGTTCGTGGGAGTATTTGTGCTATTTAATGCATTATTTCTTATGAGGGGGAATTTGCTTTGATATACAAGTGTTTTGATATACAAGCACGCTCCCGGAATGAGTTATGCTCGCAATTCAAATTAATAATTATGATCACTTTAGAATAGACTTCATCCCATATTTCTTTTAAGTTCATCAGAGAAACATTTTTCAAAAATGTATTAATGCAAAATCCCAAGTGGCTTCATATTCATTACATATTAATACTTGCTACACATGGTTTCACACAATGGCACTGTAATGTTTATAAAGTCAACTTGAACAAATAAATAACAAATTTGTTCTATTTTTTAAAAGGGTGATCTTAAACATGCTCTCGTCTCTGGCTTCCAAACTCACAGTAGCTTTTCACCAACTCTCTCTCTCTCTCTTTCGTGCTTACACACATATTATGAAAATTGTTTAACATTAAACATTAAAACATTAAATGGTGAAACACCTACCTTTAGCAATAACATATGCAAGTTTCAGACACAGTCCCATTAGCAGCAAGGACAAAATCACCTCTTTCCCTCCACCAATATCTGCTTTTATCCAGATATACAGAATAAGAGCTAGACAATAACAACAACAAAAAGTTAGTAATAAGTTTAGAAATAAGTTTACATATCCTCTGGGAATTTGTGAAATATTGGTGATTTTTGAAAAGATATGACAGATCATCTCGAAAACATTTGTTCTGTTTAGAAATAGTAGTCAGGTGAAGTCTGATTATTATTAAATTATTATCACATACTGTAATTGTGTGAGCCCTTTTGTAAGTCCTTATGATGAGTAAAATTACCTAATGGCCCTGTTAATCCCTTTTAAAAACTCTTAAATGTTTGGTCTGTTAATATACAGACAAGTTGTTTAAATGGCTATTTAAGATAATTTCCCACATCTGTGATGTAACAATGTAACAAGGTGTATCTGAGCACCGATGGGAGCTGACGGGAATGAGTTTAGTTTAGAATTGAGATGGATGTTGGAATGTTTTGAGTAATTGGATGCTTTTGCATGTGCACAATTGGCACATGAATCAATTATATCTGAGATTGCAATCACTGGCCCATATCTTTTTACAGATTTGTGGGACCAGGTAAAATATTATAAAAGCAACAAAGTAAGATTCTGTTTACAAAAACCCAGATCTTTGTTCCAGACAATTTTAATGTTATTTAGCTTTTAATGTAGTTGCATTCTTAACTTAGAAAATAACATCTTGCAGATGAAGGGCATAATGGTTTGATGTTTGTATACTTACATGAATAGGTGCCGAAATTTATTACACTATATAGTAGTAAAACTGGCAAGCGGTTAATTAAACGCTGGAACTTATCTGCAATATAGTAAGAACACAGTATGTAATGAGTAGGCCAGTTTTTTCCATATACTGTATTGTTTCTATTTGTACTAATTCTCAGCTCCAAAAAGTAATAAAAGTAAAGTATGTAAAGTAACACTGATGACCTGGTGCAGGTGTTTTCAACACTATCAAAAAGTGGACCAGTTGAAGAAATTCTACAAGGGGAACCTACCTATATCAATAACATACACAAGATTCAGAAATGGTTTCAGTGGCAGAAATATTAACATCACTTTCTGGACGGTGTCTGCTTCATGCCAAGCATCCTCAATAATAGCTAGACAAAAACAAACATATAAAAGGTTAGTTCATATTACAGAAATACAGTGTACACACACACACACACACACACACACACACACACACATACAAAAACCTTTGTTTTTGCAAAATAGAAAAGAGGAAATAATGTTTTATTTATTAAATCAGTAACAAAATATAACAATTTGGGATTTACAGATTATTTAGGCAGTTAGTGTTTATTTCTTAACTACTTGCAGATAACAGCCTTAATAATTAATTAAACTGACATGATGTTTTTCTCATGAGCAAACGGCACTCGACAGGAACTGGCAAAAATGTTATATAGCACAACTGTGACACTTATTTTTCTCACGTGTAACTTAAACATCATTACAGGTCTACACACCATGCGTTACTGCTCTGGGGCCGGTTTCTCGATAACACACACTAACTAACACACACACGGTGGCTGTAAGTGCAGTTCATCATGATTCAGTGCGAGAAAAAAATTAAACGTTTAACATGCGGAAGCTCGCGGACCTTGCAGATCTTCGCGGAACGTCGGGCGGTCACTCGAGGCAGCTCACGGTGCCTAAAACCCCTATCTCACCTATGCGGCTTGACTCACGGTGAGATGCGATGTTAGG
>JAQMYK010000006.1:900879-914800 GCA_030014345.1 Clarias buthupogon
ATCTGTCTCTCTCTCTCTCTCGCTATATATATAGTATAAATTCCGATAAAAAATAAATATATAAAAATATATACATTTTTAAGTTTTTTAGACATTTTTTTTGTCATTCGTGTCAGTTGCCAAACATTCATTTAATTTAATTATATGAAATTAATTAATCCATAACAATTTCCTAATTACTAAGCCGATGCGTATTTAAACATTTCGGATTTCTCTTAGTGGATTAATTCAGTCTGCACCACACTAGCAGCACAAAACATTTTGCGTTATGTTAGGCTTTAAATTAGTCAGAACAAATTATATATGTGTGTGTGTGTGTGTGTGTGTGTGTGTGTGTAATATATATAAGTTAGATTATTCAAATTATTCAAATTAAGAGTCATGCAAAATAACGCAAGCAGCAAACAAAAGTAGCCGTTAATTCTTTTCCTTGTCGGATCAAATCTTTTGTACGTGTGTTTGTGTATTTTACCTTCAAACTGGATGCAACAAAAACTCCGTGACAGGTAAGATATCTACGGTGCAGTCCTATTAAAAGGGGATAAGATTTACTGTTTACTGTTCATTCACTGTTCGGCACCTTGATTTCTGAAAATGAGGCACTGATAATGTAGAACTGTGTGTCTGCAAAGTGTTTTTTCCCTAAATACGCTGTAAAGAAAGTTATTAAATGGAATTGCCGCTACCGGCTTGATTTGAAAGAAAGAAAGAAAGAAAGAAATATTATTCTCCAGCACACTTGTACTCAACGGTTGTAACCAGAATCCATATTTGCATGGTTCATCTTTATATTATTCGTATTCAAAGTCAGCCCCGAGGTGGCAAAGGCCAAACGGGAGCCGAGGGGCTTCTTTCCCTCCTTAAAATCCCCCCGACGGCGAGGTCGGGCCAAAGCTGGCACCGAAGCTGGCGCGCCTGGCACCGGGAGCTCCTGCCAAGTCGCTAAATGTCTCAGCATCAGCAGCGCGGTGCCAACACACAGGCCAGAGCAGGGCCTTCTGGGTGGAGCCCGCTATTTCTTCCCTAATTCAGCAGCATCTGTTCATTACACTTCACGTTTCGCGTGTGTGAGAGACTACAGGAGGCCGTAAAGCCCCCGGGACACTCTGCTCGATATGCAAGAAAAACTCTGGACACACACACACACATACACACACGCACACACACAATTATGTCCTGGAAGTCATGTCCATGTGTGTATGTGCGCTGTTTTAGACACCAGTTCTATAGGATGTGAAAATCCTGCATGCATGGATACAGGGCTGAATTGATGAATTTTGGATTTCTGTCTTATCAAACACTCTTAAGGTAACTGATCACAGGCCGCTTTGTCAAATGCAAATTAAATCACGAGCCGCCCAATTACTAATCAAATTAATTTTCTGGAGAAATCCTGATCTCATGTCCGATTGTCATGCGCCCTAACTCGATTTGTTGCGCATCAGAGCCACGCGCTTCCTCAGAGCATGTATTAAATATTCACAATCTGGATTTAAATATGCAAAGAGAGAGACGGCTTCTCGATTTAGGATCACGCGAACACCGAGGCCATCGATCCATCAGGGAGTCTTGACCATCTCACACACACACTCACACTCTCTCTCCCTCACACACACACACACACACACACACACACACGCTGCAGATCCTCTTTGTGCCAGCCACGCCCCAGCAGTGCCAGTCATGGAGCTTGGCACAGGCTGGCATCACCTATTAAAAAATTCCACAGCATCTGTTCGGAGAGAAGCAGTCTTAAAGGAGCCGTAAACGAAAAGAAGGGGAACAGAAATCTAAATATAAATCTTAATATAAATCTCCAAGACTTCTGTGCATCAGTAATATTTAATCTAATTTAGATTTAAATGTGATGATTTCTTGATATATTTTAAAACATAAAACACAAAGCCACACCCACTGACTACAAACTAAAAATCGCTTTTATCATTCACGATTATCATTTCATGATTTTAATCCAAATCATCCAAATATGTACAGCAATAAGCTGCATTTGTATATGCGTTCAGTTTTCAACCTAAAGTGGGCATGGCAAACCTTGTACAGTTCCTCAGCCTCAAATTCATCACACCTCATTTTTAGCTTGAACATTTTGCAAATAAACGCATAGCCTTGTAACAAGCCTTGACCAGGCAGTCACTAATGATGAAAGAATGCTGAAATGACATCACAATGAAATATTTCATTATTTAAATTAAATATACATAACTCCGCCCATCACACCTCCACATTGATTAATATTTAACATGAATTATATACTTTTTCTTCTTATGTAATATTAAATAGAAAATGTTGCTTAATCAAGAGCTGCTATAATTGGCAATTTTTGTTTTTAATGTGTGTGTGTCTGTGTGTGTGTGTGTGTGTGTACATCTAGCATGATTGCACAGCACTGGAGTGTGTTTGTGCATCAAATGCATGCAAGTGCAGCGGGGTTGTTGCTGGTCTGCACAGATGGTGTGTGTGTATGTGTGTGTATGTGTGTGTGTGTGTGTATGTTGGTCACATGGGCATCAATAATTGGGCGCCATATTGCCCGGTTTTGCGGGGTTTTTTTCCCCAGCTGGACCTGTCAGATGGCATTGCGTCCAGCTCGATGCCCTCTCATCCGTCCATCCCTCTCTCCTCCTCTCTTTCCTTTTTTCCCTTCACCTCATCTCTCCATCCCTCTCTCTGTTTTCCTTCAACTCATCTCATTCTTCCTCCTGCACCAAATCGTCTCCCCTCATCTTCACTTCCGTTTTATTTTCTTTTTTTTCATCCCACCTTTTTTATTCCATCTCTTTTCTTTACTTTCACATTTTCATCATTTCTGTTTTGTCCAGCTTAATGCTTTGTAATCTCACAATATTTTCTCTTTCACAGCCTTTGCTCTCTCTTCATATTCCTTTTTATTCTCTCTCTCTCCTTCTCTTTCTCTCTTCACTTACTGCTCTCATCTTTTCACTCCATCTTGTACACCTTGAATCTCTCATTCATTCTTTTACTCTTTCCTCACAGTTGCTCTCTCTTATCTTGTTCAGATTGATTTCCCGCCTCTTTCACTCTTTTTCTCTTTATATTTTATGTTTTCTCTCCATCCTTTTCCTCTCACCTTACCCCTTCATTTCTCTTTTTTTATTTTTTCTAATATCATATTAACCTTCTTCTGTCAACCCTTTATAAAAAAAAAAAAATTCTCCTTTATCGTCCATTCTTTTTGTGGTATTTTTCCTCCTGTTTCCTTATAGCCCCTTTCAATCCCTTCCTTCATCTGCTTTGTCTACTCAATCTGTTTTTGCTACAGCTTATTTTTACTTCATACACTTGTTCCCCCCCCCCCTCTCTCTCTCACTCTCTGTCTTAGATACATATATGATACATACATTCAAACACACAAAAATATATACATATGCACACAGATACGCAATGTTTCCTGATGTTAGTGTTTTTCAGTTCATTGTGTCTTGCTGAGAGTTCATTGTTAGTTAGCAGTGATTCAGCTGCAATTAGCAGTAAATAGCAAATTAGCAGTGAATTAGTTGTGTTTCAACTGTGATTTAGTTGTAAACTTGTTGTGATTTAACAGGGTATATAAGTAATCTAACAAGTATTTGGCAGTGTTTTAACTGTGTTGTATCAGTTAATTAGCAGTGTTTTAGTTGTGGTTTGGTAGTGATTTAGCAGTAAATTATCAGTGAATTTGCAATGTTGATAATTTATTAGTGATTAGTGGGTGTTTTCATGCTGCTTTATTGGTAGCCATACAAGCAAGTAGGAAAAGTTCTATTTTGGTGCTTTCTGACCCAGAGCCAATCTACTGTTCTGAAAAACATCAAAGTTCCATTGGAGGCTGACTCCAAAAACAAGTCAATCCCTATAGACCACCATATTAAAATGCCTGACTGTACAACAGAAATAAACATGTTCGCAGCCTGGTACAAAAGAAAAAGATTTTGGTCTCAATAGTTAGATAGTTAGATTTCCTATTCATGACAACTGTACAATAATTAATGTTTATGTAACTATAAAAAGCAGAAAATGTACACATAATGAGGGGCATGGCCAATTTGAGTGACACCTGCATTGCAGGCATCAAGCCTCTAGCTGTCAACTATTCATCACTAGCTAGTTAACCAGCTACAGCGGTATCTCGGCATATGAGTAATATATAATCCGTTCGGGAGGCGAGTACTTAAGGTGAAATGCTGTATTGTTAATCGCATTGTCCCATAGGAAATACTATAAATGCAGATAATCTGTTCCAACCACCCAAAAGTATTACCAATATTACCAATTTCCAACACTATAATCTATAATCAGCTTTTACATATAAAAACAATCAAAACATTTAGAAAAGACAGGTACTGTAAATGAAGCAAAATATGAAATAAATTGACCTTAAACCTCATGTAAATTTAATTTATGATTCCTCTTGGCACCGGCTGCTTTAAAAACCAAACTGAAAGTGTCTCCATTTACTTCTTCATGCTGTCCATGATAACATTTGTGGGACCCATGACACTATGTCTTCACTAAATCTTACACAAAATATCTACAAAAAAACACCAAAAGATATGTAAACTCGCTTCCCTCGGCTTTCCCCTGTCACAAACAAATTTTGGACGGCTCTCAGACCGACGCACAACTTAGCCAGCATCCGGTTCAGCTTGGTTCGGTCATATGCCGAAAATGCTTCGTATGCCGAGGCAAATTCCTTGAAAAATTTCACTTCTCCAGGGGAAATTTGTGAGGCGGGGCGTTCGTGTGCGAGGTTACTCTGAAAATGGAATCAGAAGGCTGTGTAAACCTTCTCATTCATATTTTATAGATAATGTAACCTCAGTAATGCATGTAGCATATAAAAGCATATAAATTAATGTTATCCACCATACCTGCCATTTTTGCTAAAACTGAGCTCGCTAACTTGCGGACGGTAACTGATTTAGGTAGACGGCCTTCCAACAACTGCCAGACTCTGTTTTTTCGCAACTTACTGGGATTTAGGTGGAATCAGCTCCCGCCAAGATGGCGACAAGCAGAGCTCCCACAGGCTTCAAAACCTTGAGCTTGTGTCCAGTTCTTTATATTTATACAGTCTTTGTTTAGAGCGAATGTGACAGGACACATTTCCCTTTCTGTTTTGAAGGTACCTGCAGTAAAACCTGTGTCAGATAACCATGAGCAAAAACCTATTAATGCGCAAATATTATACAAATTAGAACCATAACTTGAAATACTTAATTAATTCATTTAAAAAAAATAAAAATAAAAAAACAGAACCATGAAGACCCAGTAAGCCTTCTAAAATTGGTTCTGGTAAATGAGGAGACACTTTGTGTTAATGTGTTCTATTCACAGGGACCTCTATAGTGGGTGGACTACAATAATAATAATAATAATAATAATAATAATAATAAAAGACAAATAATAAACATATTTTAGAACTATTATTTAATCAAAGAAAAATGTATAGCTAGTTTGTATCACCCAGCAGGATCCTTGACGTCTTTTTTTTTTTTTTCGTGTTTTCGTCTAGTGTTTCTAAATTGCACCATCTACTGTCAGGTACAGGTAATGAATTCTGCACCTAGAATCTGTCTAGAAATGGTTCACCTGTCTTATTTTTAAACTACTATTTTTTGTAACTTAATGTAAAACTAGCCCATATGTTAACATATTACACAAACAACCACAATTCCGGGGGAAAAAATTGACTAGCACTTCCACACACTGTTTTGTCCAATTTAATACAACACATAGACACACAGAGTGACTTGAGAGCAAATGCCGCTGGTCTCTGCTGATGAACATCTGTTCCTGAATGAAAACACACTCTCGTGGCTGCAACAGAGAGAGATGGAGAGAGAGGGAGAGAGGGAGAGATTGCATTTTGATTACATCATCAACCATTTAGAATACTGGTCTATCGACGTCCTACAGCTTCAGAAGCTTGCACAGCAGATGAAGGACGTTTGCTTGAAATGTCCTGTTTCTCAGGAGACTTTAACAGGAACACCTGTACACGTTCATACAATTATTGGATCAGCCAATCATGTGGCAGTCGTGCAGTGTATAAAATCATGCAGACGCGGGTCAGAGAAATAATATGATCTCAGTGACGTTGACCAGGGCACCATTGTTGTCTTGATTGCTTAAAAAACTGCTGATGTTCTAGGATTTTTAAGCACAACACTTTTTAGAGGTTGCACAAGAGTGGAACAAGTGGAAAGGTTTAAAACATCAAGTGATAAGCCTTGTTGGTAAAAAAAAATTATAATAAAATCAGAAGAAGAATGGGTACGCTGTTTCGGGCTGACAGGACATCTGCAGTAACTCAACCGCTCTTCACAGGGGTAGTGGGGTAAAAAAAAATCTCAGGACAAACAAGATGACATACATTGGATTTTCTGCTACCACATCTTGTTTCACACCAATCAGCCAAAAACAAGAATCCGATGTCACACTGGTCACCTCTACCTCTACCACCTCCCCCATTTACATCAACTGAACTGAAGTGGAACGTATGTGTCTCTAGCTTTAAGTTCCTAGGTGTCCACCTCTCAGAGGATCTGTCCCGAAACAATAACACTTTTGGTTCTAGATTCAAATGCACAACAGCATCTTTTCTTACTAGAATGTTTTTTTTTTTAATCTTTTTTTATCTTATGCACCATTCAGAGCATCCTGACTCCATCACCATCTGGTACGGCAGGTCCACTGTGTCATGAAGGAAAGACTACAAAGGGTGATGAAAACCGCCCAGTACATTATTGCCACTCAACTACCAGCTATTTAACACCTTCACCACAGCAGTTTCTGCTGCAGAGAACACATCATCATCAGAGACTCCTCGCACCCAAGTCACAAACTTTTTTTTACCTCCTTCATTTACGCCAGAACCAGCAGGCTCAGGACAAAGCTGCTTTGTGACAATGACCATTATTAAAAAGCACTATACAAATAAAATGTAATATACAGTATATTAAATTTTATTTGTAGAAGTGTAGAAATAAATTGTATATATCTTAATAAAGTTCAGGGATATACTCTACATATTTATTTCTATATACATTGCATAATAATACAGAGCTGTTGTTTGTATAGTTTTGTGTCTTTTTGTGTGTGTGTATATAGTCAGACAAAAAATTATACACACTTCAGGAAAAGAAAAATAGTATGATGTACTTAATTATCATAATATTATCCTATATATCAATATATAACATATAGCAATAAACCTAGTATTGAAATATTTATACAAGTTTATCTTGTATACACACACATACACATATATCCTGCTAATTATTACAAACAGTACCTGCTTATATTCCTGCTTATATTCCCTTTTCCACTTCATAGCATTACATATTCTGTAGTTACTGCGTAGTCATGTTGCATAACATTTATTGCATTTACTATGTGTGTTGTTGTTGTTGTTCTTTCGGCTGCTCCCGGTAAGGGGTCGCCACAGCAGAATATTCAGTCCGCACAACAACTTGGCACAGGTTTTACGCCGGATGCCCTTCCTGACGCAACCCTCCCATTTTATCCGGACTTGGGACCGGCACTGCATCCAGTGACTGGGGGGTTTGGGCACTGCCTGGGAATCGAACCCGAGCCTTCCGCATGGCAGGCGAAACACCTACCGCTGATCCACCAGTGCCCAGTATTTACTATGTGTATAGTGTATATAAACTCTACTTGCACATTGCCTTTATTTGCACTGATTTAAATACATGCAGTTCGATTTGCACTTCTAGTAGATGCTAAACTGCATTTTGTTGCTGAGTACCTGTACCATGCAACGACAATAAAGTTGTACCGACCTAACTAAACATTAGATTCATTATAATGATGTTGCATTGTTTGCATGTTGATTATTTTCACAACGGCATGCACATGACATCCTGCCTGCTGCAGGTCAGGTTGGTGGTGGTGATGTAATGCTGTGGGGATTGTGTTTGTTTGTTTGTTTGTTTGTTTGTTTGTTTGTTTGTTTGTTTTGTTAAATGCTGCAACCCAATTTTATGAAACATACAATTTCCATCAAATTCCAGCATGAATTTATGAGTGTGTGTTCCGGTTCTGAGTGTGTGTTCCCAGTCTGAGTGTGTGTCCTGGCCTAAGTGTGTGTCCCCAGTCTGAGTGTGTGTCCCGGCCTGAGTGTGTGTCCTGGCCTCAGCATGTGTTCCCAGCCGGAGAGTGTGGACTGTGAAAGCTTTGATGTGGCTTATCTAGCTAACACCACTGCTGTGCTCACTACAGGGAGTACAGAGTGAGACAGACAGACAGATACTGAAGAGTGTGTGTGAGTGTGTGTGTGTGTGTGTAAGTAACAGAGAGGCAGACCAAAAGGGTATGTGTGTGTGTGTGTGCACACGTGTGTGTACGCAGGTGGGACGTGACAGGTTGAGGTTAAAATCACACTCGGCTCAAGTGCGCACTCTGAGGATCTGTCCAAATCCTCCATGATCCATGCAGCGCTGGCAGGAAATCCTTTGGCGTTTATTTGGGACGCGACCCGCTTAGCAGCTTTAACACTTTAGCACCTAATAAGAGCCGAAGATTTGCCCCTAATTACACACACCTGATTCACCAGCTCGTTAACACACTGCTCACGTTAGACAGGGCCTGTTAGCGCGTGTTAATGTGTTAGCATTTGTAACTGTGAATTAGACACTATATAAAGGTGTGTGTTAGGGTGTGGCAGTGTTTGTTAGTGTACTTTAGTGTTTATTAATGTGTTCATTAGAGTAAGAGAGTGGTGTTGTGTGTTACAGTGTCCTAGTACACTGCCTGGCCAGAAAGAAGAAGAAAACGTTTCACGTGGCTGCATTTCCATTTGATTATGGCTCGCAATATGGTGGCCAATTCATGTGAGAAAATGACTCCTGCTGCTCCCAGAGCCACACTTGGAATATGGAATAGGGTCAATCTGGACTCATCAGACCACATGACCTTCTTCCATCGCTTCAAAGTCCAATTTTTATGATCCCTAGTAAACTGACTGTCTCACTAACAAGTGGTTTTCTTAAGGACACACAGCTGTTTAGTCCCAGTCCTGTGACTTCACCAAGCGTTTAAGTGATCTCCGGTAATTTATTTATATACAGTGGTACCTTGTCATGGCGGCACGGTGGTGTAATGGTTAGCACTTTCGCACTGCACCTCCAGGGTCTGGGTTCGGTTCTCTCCTCAGTGTGCGTGGAGTTTGCATGTTCTCCCCGTGCTTCGTGGGTTTCCTCTGGGTACTCCGGTTTCCTCCCACAGCCCAAAGATATGCAGATTAGGTGTTCCCTGTAGTGTATGTGTGTGAACTGTGATGGATTGGCACTGTGGAGCGAATAAACCGAGCCAAACCCGGAAGATGATCAAAACTTGTTTGTGTCAGTGGAAAGCCAAGTGAAGCAAGGTTACATATTTTTCTGTGGGTTTTTTGCTTTTTGTGTAAGATTTAGTGAAGACACACCACCATGGGGTCTCAAGAATGTTATCAAGGACGGTAGCAAGAAGAAATGGGAGCCACTTTCCTTTTGGTTTTTAAAGCAGCCGGTGCCGAGAGAAATCATAAATTAAGGTTAAGTGAGGTTTAATGTTTATTTATTTCATATTTTACTTCATTTACATGTCTTTTCTAAATGTTTTGATTTTTTTATATGCAAAAATATGATTATAGTGTTGGAAATTGGTAATATTGATAATATTTTTCGGCTGGAACGGATTATCTGCGTTTACATTATTTCCTATGGGACAATGCGTTTCACAATACGATATTTCACCTGAAGAACTCAACTCCAGAATGGATGCAGACAATCACTGTATTTATTTATTTATTTATTTATTTTTGGTCAATCTTTCCTGCTTGATGTTGGTGGTTCAGCGCTATCTTCCTGGGCTAATAATGTTCGGAGTGATTCTTAACCCAGCTCTATTTGAAATCTCCTTAGTTGATTTCTTTGCTTAGTGCAGGTCAATAATTTGAGATTTGAAATTAATTGTTTCGGTGTTTTTTTAAGTGTTCGTGTTTTGACTTTTTTTCATTTCAACGTTTTTTCATTGAATTTTCTAGCATTATACGTCTAGTATAGTAGTCTTATAATCTTACAGTGTTATGTTTTACATCTTACAATCTTTCGGATTTACAATTGACTATCCTTTGTATATTTATATTCCAAAAACTTAACTGTTACACAGTTTTATGCCATGAATGTCCTCCAGAAATAGGTAGGCTCCTGTGAGGGTTTGAGCAGTTCTAACCATTTTTTGGAAAGTCTTGAGGTTCTGAGCAGAGGAACTTTAATCCAGACTGTGGTGGTGCTGATGAGAAAGTGTTTGAGAATTTCCTTTAAGCAAGATCTTCGCTGATGTGCTCACCAAGGAATCTTGTACATGTACTTGTGCACAATGGTGCAGACTGTTCCCACCAGATCAGCCATCTCCCTTCTATTTCTCATCACCTCACGTGATAAATGGACAGAAGCATCATCTGTAAATGTGATGATGCTCATTATTAGCCTATTATTAACATATAAGATGTTCTCGGATGCATCACAGTCATATGTGAGGTGAGTGTGCAGCATAGGGTTGGGAGTATTGTGTAGGTACAGTATGGTTGCTAATTCTTACAGCCTTAGGTCTGCCTATTAGAAAGTCCAGGACCTCATTACAAAGGCTGAGTGTTAGACTGCATTGAATGCCATCCTGTAGTCAATAAATAAACTTCTCACATAGCGTTTGCACTCTAGATGTGAGAGCTTCATGGATTGTAGTGTGGATGGCATCTTCTGTGACCGAGTTTTGGTGAGAAGCAAACTGAAAAGCGTCTAGAGTGTCCAGCATGTTCCTATGAACGAGCTCTACAGAGGGTGGTGCGATCAGCTGAACGCATCATCCACACCGAGCTCCCTGACCTGCACTCAATCTACAGCAAGCGGTGCTGGACCAAGGCCAGGAAGATCATGAAGGACCTCAGCCACCCCAACATTGCACTGTTCTCTCTGTTGCGGTCAGGAAAGCGATTCCGCTCCCTCAAGGCCAATACAGAGAGACTGAGGAGGAGCTTCTTCCCACAGGCGATGCAGTCTCTCAGCCAGAACTCCACACAGGATCAAAACAGTCTCACTAACACTCAGTCTCATCACGATACGTGTTACACATTACATATTAACGCACATTTGCACATTTTGCACACCATGGAACTTTGAACTTCATTCTGCACATTGTCTTGCTCATGACTGAACCCCAATTCCATTTTCAATGCTATTTTATTTTATTATTTTTACATAATGTAATTTCTTTTTTTTAAGCTAAAAGTTTTTCTACATGTTCTATATTTCTATATTTGTAAGATTTTCTCTTATTTATTACTTTATTTTCTTATTTTTAATTTTAGGTCATCAGCAGTCATATAAGCATTTCGTTTCATATCATACTGTGTATGACTGTGTATGTGACAAATACATTTTTATTTGAATATGAGATCTTTCAAAATACTTCATCAGTGCAACCAGTTAATAATCATTAAAGCAGATGCGTTTTTTCGTACAATGGTCATTTCGTACATAAAGTCTTATGACAGACTGTAACTGATGCTTGTGCTAGAAACAGGTTAAACATGTCCACAAAGACATCATCCAGGCTCTTAGCAAGCACCAGGGAAGTTTCAGTTTTACAATTCCTGATGTGTGAAGTATCTTCTACTCAGGTGGCATTGTAGGGTTGCCAATCTCTCAAACTGACTTTCCCGTAGTGGTTTCTGACACTGTGCAACAAACTGTTATCTATAAACATGGACAAAAAGACAAAGCCACAGAGAGTACTAAAGGAAGGAGAGATAATCAGAGTTATGTTTTAAAATAGAAAAGTTTTACCCCGATGATAAAAAATCATAAGAACCGTATGCTGGTTAAACCACAGATGCTAGTTTCTGTCTTGCCACTGAACAGATGCTGTGGAATTTCAGATGCAGTTTTCCCTCTCCATCACCCATCACATCTGCCCCCTGCCTCCTCTCCCCCCACCTCCGATTTTTACCCCAGATGTCCGGGGTACCAGTGTGCCATGTGGCGTCTCGTTTCGCCCGGCACTGTGATGCCAACCGTGCCAACTGCCTCCTCCTCCAACAGAATGGAAACTATGGAAACGCCACCAAGTATGAATTGTCATCATAAATAAACAGATAAATAAATAATCAATCAGAGAAACCATAATAAAAATATAATACACAAATAAAACTGTGACAGGTTATATATTAACGTATACAAATAAATAATAAGTGCAAGCACACTCACAAAACCACTTACAAATTTCACTGTAAATTAAAGCTAATTAAAATTAAATTAAATTATTTTAAAAGTACACAGAACTGATTCGTATGATTTTCATCACCCAGTGATTCAGTGAGCCCTTGTGCCCTCCTGATGGGGGTGGGGTCATCCTGGACAAAACCACGCCCACCAGAAGAGAAACATTTCATTGTAGGATAAAAGGGATTAGTCAGAAGAACTGCAGGAGTGACAGCCAGTGAGGCTTCGCTCTAATCGGATGAGTGGAGCCAAACTTTGCCAAAACCATAAATAAATGCCCCCTACAACATTTACAGATACCTGATTGGGTGAAAACTTTAATCTCAGTGACTTTGACCATGGTTTTGATCAGATCTCTAGTGTGTACACAAAAAAAATCATGCAGTAAGCAGACCTGCCTTGAGGAGAGAGATCAGGACAGAACGACCAGGCTGGTTCGGACTGACATGAAGTCTAATGCAACTTAAATAAATCTCTACAAATATGGTGACTACAGTACTCCTTGTGGGCAAAGGCAAAAATCAAAATGATGATAGATAGATAGATAGATAGATAGATAGATAGATAGATAGATAGATAGATAGATAGATAGATAGATAGATAGATGGCATCTTAACAAGTTAAATATTCTTGAATGTAACCAAACCTATCTTTAATTTCTTCAAATAGGTTTAAAACTAATAATAATAATAATAATAATAATATTTTATTATAATAATAATATAATATAATATAATATAATAATAAGATTTTTTTGCTAAAAAGTTTACTAAATTTCATTAGGCAAAGGCTTAATAATCATATATTTGGTTTGTTGTAATTTTACTTTAAGAAAATGTAGATAAATTATTATTTATATTTAAGATATTTTCATTTGCTAAGACATAATATTTTTTCCCAGTGTAGAAAGATAGATTACTTTATTATCCCTAAGGAAAATTGTACTGCTATGGCAGCCAGTTCACAAACTGCATAAATTAAGATAGAACAAATATAATGTGGAAGAATATTACAGGACTAGGGTAAAATGATAAATTATTGCAAAAAGTAATACAAAAAGGGAATAAATAGACATTTGATACTGTGTACAATGGTGCAATCAGGTGGAAAATCTAAGAAATGTCCTTTAAGCAGTAACAAGTTGCGTATGTAATATGATCACATGTACAAGTGGATACTTAAATAACTATACATTCCTTTGCACAATAATATCATATAATAATATGGATGTTATCAGATTTAACAGTTGACTGTCAACTACAGAATAGAACAGAATGTACAAGACCATATGTATAGTAAAGATCTTGGAGAAGGACATCGCGCTGCTTCAACTAGACATTTGATGATGGCAAAACTGTTGTGTGGTCTTTTTCAGTCCAGTTGAATAGTTGAATGTGAAAATCCCAGGATTTGCTACAAGTTAATCACACACAAAACATGCAGTTTTTTAAAAATATGTTCTAAACCTGACCTTCCTTATTTCTGACTTTCATTTGCTCAATCTTACAGAACCTGCAAGCCTGTCATTATTTCAGCATCTGTCCTTGATGTGTGTGTGTGTGTGTGTGTGTGTGTGTGTGTGTGTGTGTGTGTGTGTGTGTGTGTGTGTGTGTGTGTGT
>JAQMYK010000006.1:936533-955530 GCA_030014345.1 Clarias buthupogon
ATGCAAATGAGTCAAGACGTAGCAAGAGTGGATTGGAGAGAAGAGAGCTGTTCATTTACTATAAAAGAAATAAAAAAATTAAAATATATTTTAAAAAACATAATATGATCTGTTCTATAGTCCATCTGCTTTAACTTAGTTTTTTTTTTTTATTCATAAGACAACCTTTCAGTTTTGTAAATATTCAGGTTATAGTGTGTTAAGTCTTACTTTAGGTTAAACGTTTTTGAGAATTAGACCATCCATCTTAGATAAATGTTATGTCGTTGATTGATAAAATCTGGATTAAGAATATTTTATTTTGTTTTATTTATTTAATTTTTATTTTTCAGTTTCCCCCCTGAGGGATTGCCACCTTATTGTGGTCAGGTGGTTTACGTACTTCAGTGACCTTAAGATCTAAACCAGCAGGAGCTTAGTCTTCAAGTGGGACACCCAAGTTGGACAGGTCTGAAGGTAGAGGCCTGACAAAGTGCAATACACTTCTCCAGGCTTTGGACGCAGCTAACAACACAATACAGCAAGAACAATACTGTTACTATAAGCACAGGGGGAAAAACAGTGATCGAACATGATGTGTACACATGACGCCCCCTTCACATTTCTCACTGCACCCCCCCATATGTGCCTGTCTAGAACCGGCCCTGTTCCACAGTCTGGGCTGGAAAGAACTCAGCCTTAAATCCTTAAATTTGTGTGCATTTTTACTTATCACCATTGGGTGGTGCTGTTGCGCTTGATTTTATTAAGGATATAAAGCTATTGGTTATAAACTGTACAGTGTAGTCAGCCCAAAAAATGTATACACATTTCAGGAAAGGTAAAATAGTATGATATGTACTATATTAATATAATAACATTATTATATTTTTTATCATAATGTTATCGTATATATCAATATATAACGTATAGCAATACATTTAGTTGTAAAATATTTATAGCCTAGCATCCCCCGAAATGCTAACGACAAAACAAAGCGACAGAGAGCTTCAGGCGCGTTACGTCATCAGAAACGCGACGCTTTAAACAGGGAAGATGGCGGCCGCGGCGGCGCTACGGAGCGGCAGTCCGGCACGAGAGCCCGGGTCGGAGCGGGTTAAAGCGGAGGAAGGCCCCGGTACGCATCACGGGGGATGGTTTTTAACATCTAACATTCATTCGACTCGACATAAACCCGAGTTTGTTTAGTCAATGTGCTGCAAACAACCCTTAGGCTGCGTTAGCATTAGCTTCAGAGCTAGCGGTTTTGTTTTGAATGGCTGCTTACAGCCGAGCTTTGACTCCTGAGTGACTGCTGATGGACTAAAGTGTACAGGACGCTTTAAAACTATTTTCTTTTAAAGCAGCTGTTTGGTGTTATGTGTAGGACATCTAATGAGTGAGGAAGTGAATCAGTAATCATGTGCACTGCAGAAGCAGGGAGACTTTATAATAAGACTGTAAGAGTGTTAGTGAGGAATGATCTGGAAGAGGATCCTGAGGGGTCACGTGTTAGCCTGGGAGTTTAGGATGTGTTCTGTTGTTAAAACATTCCTGTGACAAGTGTAAATGGTTTTTGTATGTGAAGTATTTTAAGTATTAGTGTAACAGCAAAGGATGTGTGTGAGACATGATGGAGGAAAGAAAGAGAGAGAGAGATTTCTTCCAATCCTTAATATTCTGTAGCGTATTAAACACTAACATTTATTATGACTTGAATCGTGAATGGTTCCCCTGTTTTAAGCGAATGTGTGTTTCCAGAAGCGGAGAATCAGAGCCGTGTTTCTGCCCTGTTGGAGAAGCTGCACACCAAACACAACGCTTCACGGCCATGGCAGGAAACCAGCAAAGTCGTCCGCACCGCCATGGTATGTGTTCGTGTGTGTGTTAAGAGTCTTTATCGAGTACTGTACTCTGTAAGATATTTATCTCTCTATGGAGCTGTTTAGAGTTACTTTTTATATCTTTATTTACTAGATCTAAATGACAGTAGTAGTAATGACTGAAGTAGCCGTTCTAGTCGTAGAACTGAGTGTGTATAAACTTTTAGATGTATATAACTATGTCCCGAAGGATTATGTGCATAAGACTTCAAATACACCGACTGAACAGATGACATGTACAGTAGACAGAGTTATCGATTTATGGTATAGAACAATTTGGACGTGTTGAGTCGGGATGGGAATCACCAGCGATACGATGACATCACGGTACCTTGAAATACCTCACATTTCCGTGTGTATCATGATTTGGTAAATATTATATGTTATTTTGGTGCAATTCTGAAAAAGTTTGGCAAATAATTTGCTCTTATCACACAGGATGCCAACTAATGTGTGAATAGTGTAGAGCACCATCTGCAGGATTATAAAGGAACTGCAACATTGTACCTCAAATTCCGTTAAAATAAAATGAAAAATACATCATCTTGACATCTCTGGTGTTTAGCGCAGATGCCTGGGTTTTCTGTCAAGTAGGTGTGTAACGCTGTGTTAATTCCACAGGATTTTATCTTATCCTGTTGTCCGTCTGTTAAGTGAGGCATTTGTACGGCTCGGCTCTGCTGTAGCTCCGCCCACAAAAAAACATTATTGTGTTTACTTACACAATGGGATTTTGCTGACCGAGTAAATATGTGTGTAGGAGAAGCGTGGTGTGATGAACTCGGCCGGTCACCAGCTTCTACTCAACTGTTTAGAGACGCTTCAGAGGGCGCTTAAAGGTGAGAGCGCCACACCCATCAAGCGTCACTAATTAAACACTAAGTTTTTTTTTACTGCACCACTACAGTGTCGTGTTCTGGCGCCGTCTCAGGTACCCGCTGATGTGTGTGTGTTTTCGTTACAGTGTCCTCGCTGGCATCTATGACCGACCGTCTGGAGTCTATCGCCCGTCAGAACATGTGAGTGTCCCTGCGAATTAACACCACATTTTAGCCTCAACATCACGCGATCATGTCACACGGTCACTCAGTTCTTCTTCCGGTTTTGTCCTGCAGGTTGGGGTCACACCTGAGTCCCTCAGAGACAGAGTGCTACATCACCTCGGACATGTTCTACGTAGAAGTGCAGCTCGACAACATGGGACAACTGATCGACGTCAAAGTGGCTCATCACGGAGAAAACCCTGCGGTGAGGGAGAGGGAGAGAGACGGGGAGAAACGGGAGGGCAGTAAGGGAGATGAGGAAGCGGGGATCTAGGATAGAAAGAAGGGGAGAGGGAGAGGGGTAAGGATAAAGGACATAGTAGAGAGGAATGCAAAGGGTGAGAGAGAGACAGAAAGCAAGAGGTGTCGAGAAAAAAAGAAACAGGAAGAGAGGTGATGGGGTGCAGACTGAGAGAGAAAGGGAGAGAGAGACAGAGGCCAAAAAGGAAAGAGAGATGTGTAGGAAAAGACAAAAGAGATTGAAAACATGAGAGAGGAAGAAACAGGGAGAACAAGATAGAAAGAGATAAGGGGGAAAACAGGGAGAAAGATGCTAGAGAGAGAGAGACTAGGAGAGAAAGGAAGTTAAGGGAAGAGATGCTCAAGATTCTAGGACACAGAGATGCATGCAAAAGAAGAAAGAGGGGAGAGAGAGACAGACAGTGGATAGGGAGACGGTGAAAATAAAGAGAAGTATGGCAAAAATAAAGAGAGATGGCAAGAAAAATGAAATAGGGAGAGAGGCAATAGTGGCAGAGTGAGAGAGAGAGACCAAAAGAGAAAATAAGATGGGGAGAGAATGGGAGAGAGAGACCAAAACCAAGAAGGAGGGAGGAAGAGATGAGAGGAAAGAAAGTTGTTGAACTCCAGTGTTACGAGTCAGAAACATTCCCATCTCCGTTATAAAACTCTGGTGTTAGTTTGTGAAGTTTTGTGAAATAATTCAGTTATCGTTACATTTAATAAAATTAGATCTAACACGTTCCCTAGAGCAGAGCTCCGCCCCTTCCCCTCAATCGTCAACGAAACGCACAGAAAAGCAAATCGCGTCTTCTTCAGTCTGAGAAAGCGAACGCTCCGTGCTGACTAACCAACTTCCTCTCTTCCTTTTCTCTGTCCCATGTAGAGCTGTCCCGAGCTCATCCAGCACCTGAGGTAAGGACACACACACACACACTTTGGACATACTCTGACATGAAATGTGGCTGTGTCGCTGCGTAACCCTAGCCTTACATGTCACACTGTGTGTGTTTGTTTTTCTTTTTAATGATCATCTTATAGAGAGAAAAACTTTGAGGAGTTCTCCAAACACCTGAAGGGTCTCGTGAACCTGTACAAGCTTCCCGGAGACAAGTGAGACATCGTTTGTGTTTAATAAAGTAATAAAAAAAGAAATAGGATTAACAAGTGTAATAATACTAATTTTATTATTCAAACGTGTTTTTCTCTTAAAGCAAACTGAAGACTAAGATGTACCTGGCCCTGCAGTCTCTGGAGCTCGACCTCACCAAGATGATGCACATGTTCAGGTGTGGAGAAGTTCATCACCATCCATATCGAGGAGCTAAAACACCATTATTACTGCAAAATCCTTAAAATGCGTTGTTTCCTGCAGGATAACCACGAAGGCTAGCACGGTGGAGACGATCCTGCACGGCGGCGTGGGTCTGCTCACCCCGAGGAGCGGCGGACATCTCCTGTCCCTGCAGTGTTACGTCTCACCTTACGACATTTTCGAGGAGGGGACCGGCGCTCAGCTCAACTACACCGACACAACCAGTGAGCACACACTCGTTACACTGTTACATCTGACATGTGAGATTAATTTCTTAATGCGCGATTATGGTTTTTGCCCACATGATGGCGGTGTAGGGAAAGAGGACAGAGATTTAGTCAAGTGGATTGGTTGATTGATATGATTTACATTGTATTCGTATCAAAGGCGTATAAGACTGACTTTGTCGGACTTGAGAACAAATCCCGGAACAGTACTTGTTTGTAAGTCGAGGACTACCTGTATTAGATCAACTCATTTTATTCCTGGTTTTTTTTTTTATATAAAAATATATTTTATTTTAAACAAGTGATTTGTAATTTCCGGACCATCCTCCCAATTTATTTACTCATTTAATTTAATTTTTCAGTCCCTCGTTCTCTCGGAGTGTGCGTGTCTGTGACTGTGGAGGGAACCTCATCCGTCTACAAACTTCCCATCGCTCCTCTCATCACCGGCTCTCACCCAGTGGATAACAAAGGGTAAATTGTAATTCTTAAGAGGTCACATGTTTTACTTAATTAACTTTAACCGAAAATGAAATACGTTCCAGCTGACATGCAGCTCGGATCCTGGGAAATGTATGTAATGGTCGTTAATTCACAATGATGTTCTCAATAATCAGCAAAGAAAATCTGATTTCCTTGTTAAAATAAATCTCTTCGGGGTCTCTGGCCTTTCTGAAGACCTGTAGTGATTCAGGTCTTTTAAAATGTGTGTAAATTTTAAATCTTTACCAATATAGTAGCTAATATGTTTCACTTATTGATGTAGAACTGGACTTTCGTAATGTGGCTGATGTAAATATATCAGATTCATGTGCAACTTTTAAACTTATGTCAAATTACACACAAAAAAATATAATTTAAAACTCTAGCAGAAAAACCGTGGAAACAGAATAAACAAACTGAGTTCATGGATTCTTGAGTGTGTGTCCACGACAAAACAAGTAAAACTCAGAAATATACTCTGTGAAAATATACATTTTGTTTCTTCATACAAGCCCCTCCTGTTCTGTTGGACACAGACAACACAGCAATTAGCATTCACTTACATCTGAATAGAGTCGTTTACATAAATCTTGCAAGTGAGTGGAGTCTCGGACGTTTGTGGGGACGAGAATCTGGCATACAACTGTTTTTTTTGTTTGTTTTTTTAACATTAATTTAATCTCAAACATTTTTTTGGAAATGAACCGGTCTATTGTTTATGTTCATATTTGTTTTGTGTGTGACTACAATATAGTTTCATAAAAAAAAAAAAACACTTGTAAAGAGAAAAAAAAGTGATTGGCATCGTCAACCCCTGAGGGTTTTAAAGCCCTGGCCAATACAAACATAATAATAATTTTTTTAGAAAAGATCAAGCAGCAGGGAATTTTTTTAACTTTCGATTTTATTTTGGTGTGTGTGTGTGTGTGTGTGTTTGATCACAGAGCAGAGTTCCATCTGGATGTCTAAACATGACTAAAAAGTAAAATTTGCATAATAGGGGCCTTTTAATACAATGTCTGTGACTGTAATCTCGTCTACACTATGTGAAGGAATGTGGCATCTCTTCGTTAAATCCGCCGTTTTCATGTTTTCCGTTTTAGGACGCCGACGTTTTCCCCGGCGTCGAGCGCTAACTGCGTTGACCTGCCAGCGTGTTTCTTCCTGAAGATGAAGCGGCCCATGCCCTTCTCGCTGTCCTTCATCCATAGAATGGGCAACGTTACAGGTAAGACCGAGAGACACACTTGGTACAAGGTGACACGTTACACACACGCATATGGAAGGTCAATAATAGGTTAGTGGGTGGAGCCAAATTGGACAAGGTCCAAGTTGCACATGTTTTTCTTCACTGATCAATCGATCATTAATACTTAGCAATGTCAAGATGCGCTTTTTTTTCTGTTTTAGTTTTATTTGAACAGTTCTAGTGGTACAATCTCAACAAATTAGTAATGCAAAGCAATAAACAAAACATAAGTAGTTTAAACAAACATTATTTAAAAAATAAAAAACAAAACAGTAACTCCATGAAAAGAAACGCGTTTGTTTTTATTCGAAAAACAATGAAACCGAGGGCACAAAAAAGTAAAATTTACAGAAGTGCGAGTGCGCCCTCTTGTTGTGTACAAGTTAAATATATGCACGAGCTATAGAGAAATATGATCTGTTTGTTAATCAGTTAAATTCTTAAAGAAAATGACTTCAGTTAATAATAGATTGTTACCATACATAACAAGGATGCTTTAGCTAACAGTTTAGCATCGTGTGTCAATCATCACACCACATGTCGAGCTAATTCAGATTCTAGAGTGACTCTGGCTTACGTACACTGTAAGTACGCTGTACTTTTCTTTATAGTGTCTCCAGGCACGTATTAACAATACATCACGTGTACGGTAGAATATAAAGATAAAAAGGACAGTAAGTAGGAACTAATTGTAGATTTCCTTCGTTTGTAGGATGAGGAGAAAATGATGTGTGTGTCCCGTGTTATAGGTATCCCAGTGTTTGAGTCAGTTCCTGCCCTGTCCACCCTTTATGACCTCATCATTAAGAGCCAGCTCGGTGAAGAAGACGGAAAGAGCGCCTTAGCATCGGCCCGATCCATGAAATTTTACGCAGTGAGTAACGTGAAATGTAAATGAGTTAATCAGAGGTTTCCCTCTAACATAACATGCCTGAGTCTGGCGAGGTCGCCGCCGTCAGTGATGTAATTTTCCACAATACGTTATTTTCTTTAAGTTACAGAGAGATTGTTGGTTGATTCAGCAAGTGAGCAGTAAATAGAATATTTATAAATTATAAATCCTTCGCCGTTATTGACTGCCTGATGTCTGAAACCCACAGACATCACCAAATGCAAGTTTCCTCCCTCGAGCTCCTTGTTTGTCTCCTTTTCGGTTTTGTCTTCAGTAAGACAAAGATTTGTAAGTGGCACAGTGGTGAGGACCGTGGCCTCGCACCTCCAGGGTGCATGGTTCAGGTCTGCCTCTGGTCTGAATGAGTGTTTTATTTTTTGTTTATTTTGGTTTTGGAAACAAATGTTCACAAAAGGAATGTTTTTGTCTTTTTTGATATTTAATTTTATATCAAAATTAATTCTTTTATCTCCTTAATCTGTCGTCATTTTAACACCAGTCATGACCATCAAACCGGTTGTCTAATTACTTTTGAGCTGGTATAATTTGAGGCACTTTGTTGGAAAAAAGGCAGTAATTCCTACAGTTAAGTCACTATTTTCTTCAAAGTTCTTGAATTAAAGCCCAAAGTCTACGCTTCAGTCACACCTTCGGTCACGTTGCATCTGTTGTGACGGTGTACAATGGCACAAAAAAAAAACTGTGAAATTTGTCCACATCCCTATGGACCTGACTATTCATGAAAAACTAAAAAAACAGTCCACTCTGAAAGTACTGAATGGTGAGACCAGTACTTTGTGTTCTGCATTAAAGACATTTGAGTTTAAGGCTAGATGACATGGCCATGGCTAGACAATGGATCAGAATTTCAGCTTTAATTTCCTAATATTTTCAGGTTAAACTTTGAACATTACACCTCCAGTGTCAAACCATTACATTTTTTAGATGTGAAATTAAGTGAACAGACAATATTAAAGTAAAAACAAAAATCTTAATATTTCATTGTAATGTTTTGCTTTTTTGCAATAACCACATCAAGTCATTATTTTATTTTTTATTTTAGTTACTGTTTGTCACCTACTGCTCATGATTTCGCTAGCCGAGCTGTTTTACAGTATGTCTGGTTGTTGGTAAGCCGTGGGTTAATGTCTCTGATAGGTTTTATTTCTCTCTATCGTTTCTTTGCTTTAAAATTGCTTGATTTTCTTTCACAAATGAATCCCTAGACCAAGAGCAGACATTCAGGGAAATCAACCGCTTAAACATTCGGTCTAACAGGACCACTCCTGGGCATTAGGAAACACCAGTCAGGCGTGTGTTCCAATATTTTTCATCAACTGATTTGTTCAGATTTGTCCTGATCTTTCTCGTATTAATATTTTAAGTTCAAACCCAAATGTCTTTAGTAGGTAGCTAAAACAAAAGAGATGGAAGCTAAATTTGTGAACTAGGTAATGTCCTGTGAACCTGCCTGGCTGTCGACAGGACATGTGCAGTACATGCCTGACAGAACTATTGACAGAAGTGGTCATCTTACCTGTGACTTATCGAGCACATCGTGTGCTCTCATTTAAAAGCAGCTGCGTAATTCGGCCTGACGGTGGCCTCTAAACATGCTGGACGCCGCATCCCTGATGTGAGAGTCCACACTACACACTCCTTTCTGTTCCATTTAGTCTTGTAGGTTATTACAACTACGCGTCTATGTACTTTACCGTGTCTAACAGTTCATGTCGCTTTGTTTTCTTAAGTCTCTGCCTGGACAGCAGCACTGCTACTTTCTGAACGGAGATGCCCCAGTGCAGGATGGGAACTCTCTGCAGGGGGCACTGGTGTCCAAAATCCCATTTCGACACCCTGCTCATGTGCCTGCTCTGCTGGATATAATACGTCACCAGGCAGCTTATAACACACTGATTGGAAGCTGCGTCAAAAAGACCTACATAAAGGAAGGTGAGCCTCAAAGTATTTAAGGAAAAACATGTGCGTTTAGTGAGTTAACCCCTGAACTGGATTGGTCAGTGCGTTACCGAACATCCGGAAAATTCTGCAAATTATACATAATATGGTCCATATGGGGATGATTACCCCATGCAAGCAAAGTTATGTTAAGTGATACTGTTGTTTCTATAGATGCCCCTGGGCTGCTGCAGTTCGAGGTCTGTCCGTTGACGGACTCCAGCTTCAGCGTGTCCTTCCAGCATCCTGTCAATGAGTCTCTCGTATGTGGTAAGGGTCGATTTGAATGACATTTCAGAGATTAGATTTAGATTGACCTCTTTACCTGAAATCAACTTAAACTATTTTGTCGGCCTTTCTCTCTCACGGTCCGTCTGTCTTCTTCTGTCTCTCAGTTGTAATGGACGTAATCGATTCACGGCAGATCGCGTGTAAGCTGTATAAGGGTTTGTCTGATGCTTTGATTTGCACAGATGAGTTCATTACCAAGGTGGTTCAGAGGTAAGTCCGGTAGTGTACCGTTGTTGTATTTTAACTTAACAAATAACCTGCGAGTATATGTATAGACATGACATACTTGGAAAATAATTTGCTGCTCATCAGAAAGATAATAAATGATTGTACAGGAACGAATATCAAAAACGTAATATTTTTTGCAACTTTTACATCCTCAGATGCATGTCTATCCCTGTGACAATGCGTGCAATTCGTCGCAAAGCAGAAACGATTCAGGCAGACACCCCAGCCTTATCCCTAATAGCTGAAACTGTGGAGATAATGGTGAAAAAGAACCTTCCACCGACAGGTAGCCCTGGTTACATGGGGATGGGAGCAGGACCTGATGGGAGCAACATAGTGGGGCTACCATGTGTCGGGGAAGCTGCTACACCTACAGGAGGCAGTAGCGCTGGGAATTTGGGTGCAGGTGGGCCTTTCCAAGGCACAATCAACTCACTTTTCAGCATGAACCACCAGGGAGGTACAGTTGTAGAAACTATGGGACAGATGGGAAGTCAGCCGCAGCAGCTCCAGCCACAGCACAGCCATGGTTCAGATGATTTTAGCAAGGTGACTCAGAACCCGATACTCACGAGCCTTCTGAAGATAACAGGAAGTGTAGGGTCTAGTCCCACTCCCCAGGGCTCTGCTGGTTCACAGCCACACCAGACCCCACCACCAACCACCTCACCTGCTAGCAATACCAAAAACCATCCCATGCTGATGAACTTGTTAAAGGACAACCCTTCACAGGACTTTGCAGCCCTTTATGGTAGCAGCCCTCTAGAAAGACAAAATTCCTCTGGTTCTCCTCGTACGGACAGCCAGGGTCAGCCCTGTCCTGGGGGAGGCACCAAAGGCAAGAAGAAGCGGCCAAGGGGCACTGATAAAGGTGTAATGGGAACAGGAGGAGGGATGGGAATGAAACAGCAGGCCCAACAACAGCAATTGGGAGGCGTAAGCCACCAGCACCATCACGCACACACTCCCGCTGAAGATGATTTCCATCGTGCACTCTTTTCCATGGATGCTGATACCTCTCAGAATACCATATTTGATGTCAATCTTCCAGGTGATGGGTTAGACACTCCTCACAGTATCACCCCAGCTCCAAGTCAATGTGGGACCCCACCACCTGGTTCTGGAATGTCTTACCACCCACAGTCACACAGTCAGTCTCAGGCGCAAATTCAGGTGCAGCCACCAGGGTCTATATCTCGTATGGGGCGGCTCTCTAGCTCTGAAAGCATTCCTACGGATATACATGACATTCTCTCTGATATTCCTGATCCAACCACCAAAGGGAGTGGCGGCAGCCATGGGCAGCATCACATGGGTGGGGAGGAAGGAGGTTCCCTAGACACCCCACTAAGAGATTCTTCTAGCTCAGGTCAGGGTAGTGCGGTATTCGAGGCCGACCTTTTTAACACCAACAGCAATGAAAACACTTACACTGATCCAGCAGATCTGATTGCAGAGGCCGCTACTGCAGCAACTCCAAATAGTGATGGATCGATGAATAATTTTTACACAGATGCAGACTTTGGCCATGATTTGCTGCATGAACAGGGACCCTTTGCACATGCAACTTACTTTGACAGTTCACCTAGTTCAGAGCCAGATATTGACCTTGTTAAGAGTTTCAGTGGGGGAAGTCAGCAGAACACACCCTCAGGCACCCCTCAGAATCCAACTTCGCATGGTCGGAGCACACCTGATGCCCCTCTAAAGGATCCGTTTGATGTTAGCATGGTTTTTAGTGGGAACAGTGGAGGAGGAAAACCATTGCTAGGCCCAGGGCAGGATTTGGGTGATTCACATTCTCATGGAGGTGGCAGTCAGAGTCCACTCACAATTGGCATTGCAGGACTTGGCAGTGATTTTAAAAGTAGTGAAGTAAAGGTCAAACAGCAGCAGATGAGACCAAAGGAGGATAATGGGGGAGGTAACTCTGGGATGATGATGGGAGGAACAGGCTCTGCTGAAGGAAAGCAGATAAAACGTAGTCGCACACCTTCTAGTGAGGGAAAATCAAAAGAAAAGCCACCTAAGCGTAAAAAGCTCGATCCAGATGGCAAGTCTCCCTCACACAGCTCTGGTGGTCGACCTTATACACCTCCAAGTGGAAGTGTCAGTTCAGGAGGTTCAATGAGTGGAGGTGGGTCCAAATCCCCAGGCAGCTCAGGTCGTTCTCAGACCCCACCAGGAGGTGCCACCCCTCCCATACCTAAAATCACAATACAGATCCCCAAAAACTTACCTGGGAAAACATCATCTCATGGAGGTTATACGTCAAGCAGTTCAGCAGCTGGGAGTACTGGGGGTGCAAGTGGCACAAGCAGCAGCAAAAGCCACCATTCTCACTCTTCTTCGTCATCAGGGAAAATAAAGACCAGTAAGATGGAAGGCTCCATGGGACAAGGTAACAGTTCTAAGCCACAAAATACGGGCGGAAGTGGTAGTGGCATGCCCCCTCAGTCCAAAAGCTCTTCCCTTGGGATGGGTTCAGGTAAACCAGGCTCTTCCCCCATCACCAAGCATGGTATGTCGGGTTCAGGTAGCAGTGGCAGCAGTGGATCAGTTAGTGGGAATAAAATAAGGCCTCAAGGAGGCAAGCCCCCTGGATCACTGATAAACCCTAGCATTAAGCCTAACATCTCTCCTTCACACTCTCGGTCTGGAAGTTCTGACAAACTTTCCTCCCCAATGAAGCTTGGGCAAGGTCAGGTTCCAGGTACACCACCGTCCTCAAAAGCTAAGTCGCCAATTGGTTCTGGAAGTGGGAGTTCCGGGGGCTCAAAGTCCTCTTCTGGCAGTGGAATGAGTTCCCAGAAACAGTTAGGAAGTGGCTCTTCCTCTGGTTCTTCCTCCTCTTCCACTTCATCTGCTAGCTCCTCCTCTTCATCAGGCTCTATGTCATTTTCCTCTGGTGGTCAGTCACAATATGGAGGAAGTGGGGGTGGTGGTGGAGGAGGAGGTGGAGGAAGTGGTGGAGGAGGTGGTGGGAACAACCCTAATGCCAAAGGAAAGTCTCCTAGCCGAAACAAAAAACCTTCCCTTACAGCAGTCATAGACAAGCTGAAGAGTGTGGGTGGTAGCATTGGTGGAGAGGAATGTGAAGGAGGTGGAGGAGCGGGTGGTCCTGGCAGCAATGCAGGGACTGGAGGTGGAGTAGTACCTCCAAAGCGAGACAAGGTTGAAAAAGAAGGAAAATCTAAAGGATCTCTTTCAACAGGAAACTCTGGGGATAAAAAGATGATGGACACGAAAGGTAGCGGAGTGAGCAGTACTGGTGTGGCTAAGATTATCATAAGCAAACCAGACGGTGGTTCTCCAAGCATCAAGTCCAAAGTAACTCTCCAGAAGCTTGGTGATGGCTCATCTGAAGGTTCCATGCGCTCCCAGCATTCAGGCTTGAAAGCATCTCCTCTTTTCAGTGGCTCAACACCAAAGCATGATCGCAGTTCCCCAAGCCACAGCCGCTCGCCTGGATATACACCTCTGTACCAGGACAGTGGGAGCGAGTCTGGTAGCAGTTCAGTGGCAGAGAAATCTCACCAGAACAGCCCCAGTTCTGATGACGATCAGGCTATGAGGCCGCTGCAACCGCCACAGGACTACATGTCGGTCAGCTTGGGAGAGAAACACAAGAAGCACAAGAAAGAAAAGAAAAAGCAGAAAGAAAGAGAGCGGGAAAGGGACCGCGATCGGGATAGAGACAGGGATCGAGAGAAGGAGAAGAAAAAATCAGCAATGTCTTGCGGTCCTTCTTCACACCCAATGAAGGCAGAGAGCTGGTCCAGATCTCCAATGTCATCTTCAGAACCCTCTATATCTTTGCACAGCTCTGAGCGTACCTCACGACAGAGTCCTCCCTACATGCACACTGAGGACGATGATCTGATGGACTCTGCTCTAACCGGCTCTAACTTGGAACCGTTCAAGTAGAGATTGTCCCACATGTTTTTACCATCTTTTTCACAGTTTTTTTTTTTTTTTTTTGGTACCTCTGTCATGGTTTTATCATTTTAAATGTATTATGCTCCATTCTTTTAAAATGAAGATTTGTAAGATCAGATGGAGACCCTACTTTTAGAATAGTAAGGTGACACGTTACGCATTACGGTTTGTATTTCATGTATCTTCCGCTTATTACGGAAAAAAAAAAAAGCCTCCCAATACCGGTGATGAAAACTTACACTGAAGTTCAACTTGTCTAAAAGGATCTAAATTATTTCATAACTTTTAAGTTGCATTTTGATTTTGTGTTTTTGTGTTTATCATCTAACTAAAGAGAAATTTGCTGTTTTTAAAAGATGATGTGTTAAAAAAAAAAAAAAAAAAGTATTTTCTCTTGAAGTGCTTGTTTGCTGAAATCATGATTTTTGTAAGCGTTATGATTTTCTTAAAACATTTTAATAAGGTCTTTTATTCATTATGTCACATGCTTTTAGTTGGTTAACATTTCCCTAATCATATGTAAATATTTGTACAAGGTCGTTCATTATACATGATTAATTGAAATAAACTTTACTGGTGAATTAAACTTTAATTTTAAATATGAAACGTGTTGCCTCTTTGGAAGTGTTTGACCGCTCCACCAATAGGGGTCAGTATGGTCTTTATACAAATATTACTCAAGTACTCAAGCACTTCAATAATGCTGGCTAGTGAGGAAAGCTGAAAGCATAAGTCGGTCTTTCAGCCTTTCAGTAATTAACAATTTCAGATCTTTTTGTTGTACTGTACTGTTGTACAGTTGTGTGGTTATATTATGTGCTTGTATATTGGCACACCACAGCTTAATGTATGTATAATAAAATATATTTGTGCACCCAGTGTGTCAAACAGCCCCCTAAAGCTGGAACGTTCTTCTATGCTGTAATTGTCGCTCTGGATAAGAGCGTCTGCCAAATGCCTAAATGTAAATGTAATTAAAATAACTTGCACCTTCATTTAAAACTAATTACAACACTGTTTATTATAAACTGTTTTATACATCACCTGCTATGTTGTCACTGGGTGAAAGCGACAGGGGTGAAAGTAAGAATTCAGTACTGTATTCAGAAGTAAGTACAGGCTTAAGTTGTGCCATTTAGCAATGTAAAATATAATAAGGTGCATGATAATATGACGGGCTGGATAATGAAGGTGGCAGAATTTTTTTCAACCATATTTAAAGAGATCAATACAGCAGTATAGTCCAATCAGTCATAACATTTAAAAGCATTAACATTATATGTTTTGGCTTTTCTGTTAGATAGTGTTTGTATTATTCTCTTGTCTTTACACTACCAATCAAAATTTGGAAATGCCTTCTAACTCCATGGCCGTTTCTGATTGTTATTTCTTTCTACACTGTAAAACAATACTGAAGGCATTTATCCAAAATACACAATAATCTCCTTTGAACAGTTGATATTCAGATGTATTGGCTACGTCTGCTCTGTAAAGCTTCATAACGGCTCTAATCTGAGCTGCTGGTTGTTAATTGGTGATTTCTGAGGCTGGTGACTCTAAATGAACTTCTCCTCTGCAGCAGAGGTAGGTTTTGGTCTTCCTTCCCTTCGAAGGTCTTCATGAGAGACAGAAGAGCTGATGTGTTGTTGCTGTAATTTAATATAATGCCATATGTTACTTCATAGTTTTGAATAAATCCAAACGTTTTACTAGTTTTCCTTTTTAAAAAATTTTCCTTTTTTTTAACCTAACCCATCAGCTCTGAATACAGATCTTAGAAGACGATGTCACAATAAAGGTTCTACAACCCATGGCAAAAATGATGAAATCACCACATTTACAGGCTGTTCACCAGTTTATAAATGTACTATAAAAATTTATTTTAATTAATGCTATATTTGTGTCCGGATCAAGTAGAGGGAATTCCAGATCTATGGAACTTCATGTCAAGGAAAAATAACCAACAATTTGTACTTTTGGAGGGGGGGGGGGGTTGCTCCTTATCGGGCTCTTCAAGCCATGGATTTTGCTTCTGATAAAACAATCTTCATCAGTCTTCTCAGTGTTTAACAGATCAGCTTTGCACAAAGGCAGCTTGTCATTGACCTTTGTTTTTCCACAAAAATCTTTTGATCAGATTGGAATCCGGGCTGTTTGCTGGCTGTTGATCAAGCGTTGATCTGCGTTTCTTGAAGAATAGCTCTAACGCTGAGAAATGACTTCATCATCAAAAAAAAATGTTTTTTTTTAATAGTAACGGAATGAACAAAGAGTACGAAATTAAAATTGTGTATAGGCTGTTGAGGTACTGATTGCCGTCCCCCTGCTCGTTTACCTGCCACACAAACCCATACCATAAACGAGTGGGAGAATTTGATTGTTTTCCTCAGGCAGTCGCTTTTACATGGTTCATTAGAACAGCACCAGACCAAAGCTCCAGCATCATCTCCTCAGCTAATGCAGATTCCTGCTTTATCACTGGATATCACTTTCATCCAATCACCCGCACTCCATGATTGTTTCCCTTCAGCCCAGTGTCGCAGTGTTTTCTTCTGTTTATGTGTCAGTGCTGGTTTCCATTGGGTTTATTTAGAGTTTATGTGCATCCCATTTCATTCTGCTGATTACAGTTCTGTCTCAAACATTGATGCCTGTTTTTTCCCCCTTTTGTTTTTCACATTTGTTTTGTTGTGCGTTTTCTATTTTCAAGGCATATTGCTTTGTTTTCTATCCTTTGTCTGCCTAGACTGTATATTTTTTTCTTTTTAACCTTCCTACTTCCAACTCAGTGGAAAAACCCGAAACTCTGTGCTGGATTTCCTTTTTTGAAAGAAGTTATCATTCTTTCAAATGCTTAAACTGGCAACTGAACCATTTTTCCCTTCAATTAACTTCAATTATGGGCATCTTGTTAACTTTCACCTGAAGACTATATCGTATGCTGGTTTCTATTTAGAAATGTAAAGCTACAAACTGATTCCATTTTGTTTTGTCCCCCAACGTTGAGTGGCTATGTGTCACAAAGCCAGAATTCTCAGCTATTAAACTATTTTAATCATATTTTAATCATAAGCTGTCCGTTTGGTCCCCTATGCAGAGGCTCATCATTTATTCCCATCCAGAATCACACTCATTTCTCTCCTAGATCTTGTATTGATGATGATAATCGAACAATGGGGTTAAGGTCTGGACTCCACATGTTCTGTTCGCAGCTAATGCGAGCTACAAAGCTAACTAGCTTCTAACACAAGACTGAATCCCAAATGCCCTGATCAAGGGCATTGTGTGTACTTTGTGGATTGTACACCCTACATAGTGCACATTTCTATTTGGGATTCGACCCCATGGAACATATCGGAGCTGGTATTCCAAAGCATTCTAGAGTTTCTCAGAACTGTCCACCACCTCCATGGTTTATTCCCCTCATCTTTTGGCTACAGAGTACCGCTAAGAGTTTAACACTACTCTCACTTCCTGTTAATTACACTAACTGTCACTCACCAGCTTCGCCAGTCATGGTTAGTTGATTCTGCCAGGTGTAGAAGGATATGTGTGGGCGGAGCAAAATAACTGGTTAAATAAACAAACAGATCATCATCAATTGATAATAAATGATGTTTGTTCTATGAAAGCAATATCACACTCAAGGCTGTGCTGTTGTGCTGAATATCAGCACGGCTGTGATATATATACATACTGTTATACTATATAAAATGTATAACAACAAATTTAGTATTCAAATATTACAAATATGAAAAAATATATATATTTTCCCGAAGTGTGTATACATTTGGCTGACGCTGTATATATATGTAAATATATACACACATACAGACCTGTTTGTACATGAACAATTTTGTAAAATCTCATTCATATTAGCCTAATGTGTGTGTGTGTGTGTGTGTGTCATGCATCTTAGCCTACTGGATGGGATTTAGTTTCTTTTAATCCCTCTTTCACATCCCCCCAACACACACACACACACACACACACACACAAACACTCATATGAGAGATGATCAGCTTACCAAGAGAAGCAGACTTCTGTTATGTCTGAAGGAGTTGTGTGTGTGAGTGTGTGTGTGTGGGCAGGTGCATGGTGGATTAGGCTCTCATCTCAGCACTGAAATCACCTGATCTCTAATTGTTTGTCAAATTTGCATAAAGCCTCCTCTCTCTCTCTCTCTGTCTCTCTCTCCACTCGTCTCTTTTTCCTTACTCTCACTTCCTCTGCTACGCTGTTTGTTCCACTCTCTTCATTTGTCTTTAGTACCTTTTCTGTCTCCATCAGGAAGTGAGGACGTGTGAAGGAGGGATGTGTCTCAGTCGAGTGTGCCCCTGCTGAGGAAAGTCTTGATTGCACGCTGGTGTAATGAAGTGGACCGTCCTGCCGGAGGGGACACGGACGAGGCCGTGCTAAAACACTAGTGATGGCTTTAATGATGCGCTGGATTAACGCTGACCTTTTCCCTCCAAACAGCACTAAACACATCCGTCACGGCCGTGTGTGAGGGCCCAGTCTGAGTCCCGATGCTGCGCGAATGCTGAAAATAAACCTGATTAGCGTGACCTGTATACAAATGTTAAATTAATCAGATGGTGAACAAACAGGCAATTCATCACAAAGAGCAAAAGTGCTGCTCGTCACAAAGGCTCCTCTCAAATCCAACTCCCCTCCACCCCCCGACCCAAATCAGCGCCTGAAATTAGCATTTTATATTAACGCTGTGTCGACTACATTACTAACAGCTTGATTTGTTTGCTTCATATTCATTAATTCATTTATTTGCACTAGCTTGATGGAAGATGTTTATGAGATTTGAAGTGAGTTACAGGTATACAGCTTGATGTTAGAGGACATACATGTTGTGGAAACAGATCACGGCTAATTGTTGATCAGTAAATTGTTCTGCATATTTTGCACTTCCAGATAGATCACCTTCCTCTATTATTATATTCTGTACCTTATATAGGATGAGAAACTCTAATCACACACTCTATTTCATTCAGACACCTTTAGCATGTGAGAAATGTGTGTGAAAATGATTCCTTGTGCCCCAGAAGCACTCTTTCACACTTAAAGTTCTGTAGTACAGAAGAAACCCTCGATAGATGTGATAACCTGGTGATTCAGGACATTCAGGTCGTCAGCTGACATCTTTTTATTTCCACATAACGTCTAGACCATAAGTCTAGACCTGAGTAACTGATCAACCCCAGATCATAACACTGTCTCCAGAGGACTTGTACAGTGGACACTATACATGATG
>JAQMYK010000006.1:993874-1007355 GCA_030014345.1 Clarias buthupogon
GTAAGAACACACATCTGATAACGTTATGTAACGTCTTAAACAACACGCCGTCTCTGCACTAATCACTTCTAAGTCGTCCTGAATCGCCTCTGAACCGTCCGTGTCGTTCTGTTCACGGCTAACACTTAGCTACAAAGCTAACTAGCTTCTAATGCAAGGCTGAATCCCAAATCCCTCTCTAACTCCTGATCAAGGGCACTACTTGGAGTGTGGAACAAGGGATTGTACACCCTACATAGTGCACTAGCTTTCCATATTCTAAAGTTTAATAAGTGGAAATATAAAGTAAATCTGGTAGGTTTCTCAGGACTGTCCACCACCTCCATGGTTTATTTTTTTGCTACATACTGTAGTACTGGTAAGAGCTTAAAACTACTCTCACCTGCTGTTAATTACACTAACTGTTGCTCGCTAACTGTCAGTCACCAGCTCCGCCAGTCACCGTTAGTTAATTCCACCAGGTGCGGAAGGATGTGTGGGTGGAGCAAAATAACTGGTTAAATAAAGAAGCAAATCATAATCTCTTGATAATAAATAGTGTTTGTGGAACTGTTGTATAAAAGCGATATCATAATCGAGGTCGTGTCTACGGCCGCATCATAGCCGTGCTGATATTCAGCACGACCTCAAGCTTGATCATGCTTTTTAACATTGAAGGAGTTCCCACTAGAGCTACAGAACGTATGATTTTGAAATGTCGCCCTCTCTGGTGTAGAAATGTTAAGTCTCTGGTGTGATGATGCAGTGTTAAGTACAATTGTATAGTTTGGGATTTGGTCTAAATATTAACAATTTGTGATTTTTTTTTCATTATTATTACAGAAGTGCTTATGAGAATAAAATAACAATTTTCACCGTTATGGAGAAAGTGTGTTTAATTCTTAGTGTACAAGCAATAGAATTCATCCATTTAGTTACAATATGAACTCAGCTAAAAGGAAAACACTTGCCTTTCTGTGAACCTTTATATAATCCTGTTTTTCTTTCAATTGAAATTGATTTCCCAGAATCCTGCCTGAGATTTCACTTAAAAACTCCTAAAGTGGCAGTGAAGGTCTTCCCGCTGAGCCACAGCGTTTCTCTCCAGACTCGTGCTTATTTTTGGATATTTGACTTTTACGTTATTCATTTTTCATTATGAAGGGAATAAAGAGAACAACATGCGCTAGTGCAGCTCTGGCGTCTGTCCGCTCGCCTGCAGAATGAAAGAACAGTAGCTTTATTTCCTTCAGTGTGCTTCACGTAACAACAGTTTTACATTCCTTATCCATATGTGCTACACTCTTTTGTGTGCCTAGAGCAGTGCAAAAGTTTGCATACCCTTATTTAGAAATTACAATACAATAAGACATGCCTGATGATGATGTAACAGACTGATCAGCACACGGGCCGAAGCTGCACATTAACTGTAGTATCTGTAACGGTGCTTAATGCACTAAACGTTTAGGCTGATAAATGATTAGAGACGACAATGAGAAACCTGTCCTAGGGGACGTGAGGGACGAGCGCGCGCTGAAATCCAATAAGCCTCGTCTCTGTACCTGCACTTGTTCTGTTTCAGATCTGCGTCGGGAAAGCGGAAGAGACAGACGGCTTTTTCAAGCTGACCAGCGGTAAGAAGAGAGGACTCGTACCCTCCAAGTGTGTAGTGGAGATATGAACAACCTTCCTGCCATGCAGACACACACACACGCGCGCACGCAACAACGGCAGGGACACACTCTCACACACCAGCAAGCATCCCGGAATGAAAGTGCCCTCGCTTCGCTCACTTCATTTCACGCGGCTTTGAGACCAACTGACTCTGACCTCTGACCTCAGCAGCATGTGACAAGTTTTGGATTAGACCTGTGTTTGTGTTTCTGTGTGTGTGTGGGTGTGTGTGGGTGTGTTCACTGAAACATTACAGTAGCAAACAGCATCCATGTCAAATCACAAAAAGAGAGAGAGAGAGATACACGGGCTGTTTTTTCACTAACAGGTGCATGATGGGAAAACATGAAATGGGAGGGGCTTGAAGGGAGGCCCATTGTGAAAAACGCAGGCTGAACATAAACACCTAGGGTTCATATTTATTTAAAAAAAATTTAAACGAAAGTGACGGCGTGATCGAGATTCCGTTTACTTCAGTGAGAGCACTGTGTGCCCACCATTGCACCACTAGGGGGCAGGCTGTTGATGCTAGTACATAATGCATGTACATAATAATGAGCTCCACAAAAAAAATATATATATATATATTTTAAATATATATAAAAATATATATATTTTTTGTTGTTATTTACTTTTCAATATTCAATTTCAAATCAGGTAAAAAGGTAAAAATAAATAAATAAATAAAACCCACTAAAGGTCCGAGATCTGTTGTGCGAGTGTGAACATGACGCAGTCTGGATGCTGTTCAAACACCGTATTAATAATGCTCCGATTGAAAGTTAAAATTGTTGTTTTGATTTCCACATCATTTTAAGTCATTCTAACTTTCAAAAGCAGTGTTATCATCACAACGTCATTACAACAGTCTTACAACAATCATCCAACGTTTGGGTTCCTGCTGAACTGCATTAGCTATTTTCTAAAAACTACAGATTTTTGAGGAATTAAAAAAAAAACAATACTACTTTTTGATCAAGGAAAAACTTACGGAAAACTAGACGATGGTTTTAATGGAGCCTGACACGCGACCTCAGGTATATTGGCTGATTTGCTCAAATGTCTCTGTTTAAATCAACGTTATACACTTTATATACTGTAGATAACCGTACAGTATGTACATTAAAGTCATCTGTGTAGAATTTACCAGAAATGAAGTGAACCATGAGTAGTGGAGTGTTTGTTTGTTTGTTTGTTTGTTTGTTTGTTTGTTTGTTTAATTGTTTGTTTGTTTGTTTCTGCCATTCTTGTTTTGCAATAATGTTATGTGCTAACTGCTAGCATTACAGGAGTGGTTTGAGAATTAAAAAGCTGAAACTCTCTTATAGCAAAAATCCCTCCAAAGCATGTAAGTAGCTTCAGTGGAACGACTCTGGCCTGACGGGGGAATCTATTTTTAAAAATCACAAAATCACAATTAGCTTCATTTATGTTAGCTGTTCTTTTTCAACAGCCGCTTATCTTAGCAAGCTATCTCCCTAGCTTGTAACGTCACAGAGTACCCTGAATGCACAGGCTGAAGTGTTTCACGCCACAGCTATTTGCAATTACGTGTGGAAAACCAGGTTCTGTTCTAATGTTACAGCCGGTTCCACTGGTTCCCTCTCCAGCCGCTGTCTTCTTCTTCTCTGCCTTGAAGAGGATGAATCGCGTAATGCTAAGTGTGCATCTGTCATTCGAATTCCAGCTCTACAGTCAGCACCTCCTGACCAATCAGAAGCCAGAATTCTGCAGCGCTGTTGTATGGGTTGTGATAAACACTGAAATTTATATCTGTGCTTCTGTCGGACGTTCTGACCTCGGTGTAAACCTTTAGGGATTTCAGTGTGATGCCACTTACGGGAGTCTTTTCACTCCTGACTTTACAGCTTGAACTGGAGACAAACTGCAGAATAAAAGACGTAAACTTTACACACTGAACTCTGGCTTTCTCCTCTTTACTCGTGTTTATTTATATTTTTCTTGTATGAATGTGTTCATGACTTCAGCAAAGGAGAGTCTGTCTACAGATACCGATCAGGATAGATAGACGGATTAAAGCTTTGATAGAACCTAGATATTGATAGAAACAGATATTGAGGAATAAATGAATGGATTGCTGGAAGGATGAGTAAATAGATAGTGTTTAATCTAAGGTAAGTGATCTATTTATTCCTTCATCTTGACATTTTTCATTTGCTGGTGGCTGAGAAGGTCAGTCTAGAATTTTCTATCATCAGCTACAGACTGCACCTTCTCCTGCAGGAATCTCAGACGTTCTTAAAACACCTGTATCCGGGTGCAGGCCGTGATAGTCCTCGTATGGTGCCCAGGAAACATCAGATGGTTCCTAGTGAGTCCTCTGTTGTAACGCACTTCCAGACTGCCGAGCTCCTCGTCCTCTCAAGGAGAACCTCGTTTCACAGACACTCACACAGCCATACACGGACACACACAGGGACAGACAGCTGTTTCATTTCTGTGCTTTGTGTTAGATAAATTTTTAGGCACAGCCAGAGACAGTGTGAGAATAAAAAAAAGGGAACGTTAGACCGAGGCAGTGACGCAGCTGTGGACTGAAAACAGTCAATTTAGAAGAACATTTCTGCACAGCATTAGCATTGTAGAAAAATTCACAGTTTCCTGTTAATGGCATGAACATGTTAACATGAGCCCTTTCACTGAGTCATTCATGACGTACAGAGAGAAGCATTGCAACCCGGAGCTACACTTTATCACTATCACAGCCTGATCACTGGCTCCACCCACTTCACTTAATCATCAGTCACTCCGCCCACTTCACTTAATCATTCGTTACTCCGCCCACTTCACTTAAACATCATTCAGTCCACCCACTTAATTTAATCAATGGCTTCACCCACTTTACTTAATCATCAGTCTAAACACTTGAATTAATGATCAGTGGCTCCACCCATTTCACTTAATCATCATTTACTCCGCCCACTTCACTTAATCATCATTTACTCCGCCCACTTCACTTAATCATCATTTACTCCGCCCACTTCACTTAATCATCAGTTACTTCGTCCACATCAATTAATCATCAGTGGCTCCACCCACTTTACTTAGTCACCAGTTACTCCGCCCATTTAATTGAATTATTAGTTACTCCGCCCACTTCCCTTGTGTAATATTTTCGTAACTCATTTTACTTAGCCATCAGTTACTCCACCCACCTCCACCTGCATCATTCATTCAACCCAATTTATTTAGCCAATATTTTCTTTGTCCACCTCATTTAGTCATCAGTTACTCCGCCCACTTCACTTAGTCAGCACTTACTCCACCCATTCCACTAAACCATCAGTTACTCCACCCACTTTACTTAGTTATCAGTTACTACACCCACTTAGCTGTCAGTCGCTTTGCAGCTGTCAGTAGCTCCACCCACTTCTGACATCCATCACCTGGCTCCACCCACTTCATTTCGCCATCACTAGACTTCACCGACTTTGTTCAGGCCCTCAACACTTCACTTAACTACAGGTTGCTGAACCCTGCTGTCTTTATTGTTTTTTTCTTTCTTCATGCTGTAGTATTGCTGTGTAACACAGACACAATGATTGAACCTTTTAATAAGCTGCGAGGTCGAACGAGTACACACACTTTGAAATCACACAAAATGAGACACTTTGCAAGTCAATTTAAGATTGTGTTGAGTTACAATACAATAAAACCCCTGCAGGTTCATGTGGAGCAGACTCATCACTTCACACAGTCACACACTATTCTTCTAACACAGTGTTCTGATAACACACACACACACACACACACTGCGACTATAAAACAGATGACCAACACCGTTTAAATTCGTTTTAAACAGAACATCTGGCTGCCATAAAGCCTCGGCCACACAGTGAGACACGGCACATCCTAACACGCTGATCCATAAATAACACACTTATCCATTAAAGATTCAGTTTGCGGATTTATAAGCACGACGCTCGTACACAGTGTGTCTCTCTCCCAGGAATAACCATTATTTATGTCCAGAGCAACAGATCAGAAGAACCTCGCAGGGAGCAGATCTCAGTCCCGGTGGAGAATTCATGTCTCGTCTAAAATCAGGTCATAAAAAGCACAGCTTGTAATAAAGAAAACAAAAACATGACACTTTTGTGTAAAGACATGTTGATCATTTACAGGATGTTAAGAGTCTCGAGTGTCAGCGACTTTCTCCTCTGAATCATCTTGTTTTCTGGTTTGTTTTTCTTTCCCAGAGAGACGACTCTCAGCACCGCTCTCGGCTCTGTTTTTCTCGACTTGAAATGCTGGAGAAGTTTCTCTACAGCCTTAGAGCTGTTAATGTGACCCACTTCCTACTTCTTAACAAGCATACACGTGTGTGTGTGTGAGGGAGAGAGATGTGTTTTGGCAGTCACACATTTGCCTCTTCATTAGTAAAATGTAGAAGAGCTTGCTGATCCTTAAATGAACCTTAATTAAGCTATTAATCCTTTAATTAGATTTGAGTCAATTAATCCCAATTCAGAGCACACACTTGTGAGTTGTTCACTTTGTGCCCTTCAGTGCCGTAATGCCAAGAAGAAGACGAGAGCCAGAAACTTTCCTTCCTTCAGCATGACATCTGAACCATCAGGACACCATTCCGTGTTGTGTTTCCTCAATCATATCCAAATACGTCAGAGAAACATCTCAATCAAGCCTTGAAAGATGAGAAATGTCTGTGTGTGTGTGTTGAGCACGGGTATACATAAATACATTTAAAAAAATGATTAATGCAGAACAGGGCTAAGTTGATCGATGACATCACTGTGATGGATCTCGTCTGAAGGGACGATGAGGAGGTGCAGCGCCACAACATGCTGGTGCAGAGTCTCTCAACCTGAACAAGACTAAGGGAGATGGTTGTTCACAGGACGATGAACCTGCTCGCTCCCATGTGGAGATCATCAGACCCTCAAACAGCAGCAGATTCCTCAGTGTTTGTCTGGAGGAGAACCTCAACTGTTCCCTTAACACCAGCCAAGTCTAGCAGTGTATCCAAATTTCTGAAAACTCGTTTGCACACATTTGCATGTGCACTTTTTGTTGTCTTTTTGTATAGTTCTTAGATAGATTTGTTAATTCATGGTATTCGTTTGTTGTCTTAGCTAGTCAGCTAATTAGGTGTCTTAGCTAGTTAGTTTTGTTTTATGTTGTATGTATGAGGAGCGTTGTTTCAACTTGACTTGAAATGCTGAAAAAAACTCATCTATCTTTCTCACACTCTCTTTCACACACACACACACACACACACACATCCCTATTCGTATCCACACCATGTTTTACAGAGACCATAGAGAGCATCCTGCAGCGGACAGGGCCAGAGGACAACTGAGAAGATCATCTGAGCTTCTCCTCCCTCCATTCCATCAAAGACATTTAGACCACACACTGCCTCCACAAAGACACCACCATCGTGGACCACATGACCACACACACCACACACTCTCTTTAACCTTCTGCCATCTGAAAAAAAAAGGTACCGAAACATTCTGGCCCACACAACCAGACTGCGTGCGAGGTCCCTAATACAAACCATCATACAGGTGGTGCTGCGCGGTCCCCTACTGTACGCCTCCATCTTCCACTCCTTCGCAGTTTGTGCTCGTTTAGTGGCTTTTACTGTCTTGATCTCAAGCACTTTATGTAGTCTTGTGTTTATATTAGTGCCATCAATAGGTTAAAAAAGGAAATCTAATTTACTACAGTCATAGCTTGTGATTAATCACACTTTTTACGATACTCAGATTTACTTGTATTAAAAACTTGTAATATTGAAATAAAGAGATGCACGACAAACTAGTTAGAGGAAACAGATTATACAGTTTTATAATATCTCAAACATTAACATTTAACAAATGTTAAATTAAAATATCTCAAATGTTAAACTCCTCGCAACAGTAAGCATATTGTGTGCCGTGTCTGCTCCTGTAGTGGTGACCATGTCTCTTACCTTCTTTTCTTGAAAAGTTTACTTGACTAGCGCAACTGGCTACATCACTCACTATACCGCTTAATCCTATACAGGGGTGCGGTGGGCCTGGAGCCGATCCCAGGAGACCTAGGGCACGACGGGCTACACCCTGGACATGCCAATCCATTGCAGGGCACACACACACACTATGGGCAATTTGGGAACGCCAGTTAGCCTAATCTGCAGGTCTTTGGAAGGAAACCGGAGTAGCTGGAGGAAACCCACCAAACACGGGGAGAACATGCAAACTCCATGCACATAGAGATGGGAATCGAGCCTGAACCCTTTAGGTGCAAGGCAACTGTGCTAACCGCTACACCACCGTGCCGCCCTGGCTAGCACATGCTTCGGCAAAACGTCTTTCTTCCGTTTTATTACACGCTCAGAGTGAATGAGTGCAGGTACCATTTGTCATTGATTAGATGTGCTGTTACACACGAGGTAGTTCTGGTTACTCACTGATGGCGAGTCTCCAGTAAGCCTTATTCAGTGTCTTACGTTTAATGTATTCTTGTAATAATAGTTCCCCTGAAGGTCGTTCGAGTACACAACTTTGGTATTATCTAAACTTCCATCTAGAAGCTTCTTTTATGAAACTTGCCGTTCAACACACCTGGCGATGTTTCCTCAATCATCTTATTATCTGCACTAAACGTGTCGCCATCACACACAGCCGGGTAACAGCGCTGCAATTGGGGTCAAAGTCATATGATCGATTTGTGTTAAAAAGAGAAAAGTTACAGTTTCTAGATTAATCACATGCGTTAATATTGTCAGCCCTTGTTTATAGTTGTGTGTAGTTTTACTGCTCTCTCTGCTCTATGTGGATGATACGATAATAAAATCCACTTGACTTCTCCACCATCATGGGAACAATAGTCCGCGCTGCAGTCCAGTTGGTGGCAGTAATGCAAAAACGCCAAACTTCCATAAACACAACCTGAAGAAGATGTCGTCAGCCTGATAGGTTCATCACTCCCTGTTCACGATGGAGGAATAAATAAGCAGTAACATTTCCAAAGTTCTGGCGAAATGGTGGAATACAGATCACGATCGCTGCACAAATAATTCCACAAACCTCTGAGCATGAACATCAGAAACAACGAGCTACACTCCAGACTTATCAAACATCTGTTGTCTTGCGATAGACAAACCGAAGAGGATAGCAAAGTGTACGGAGACGAGGATGAGGATTCTGACTCTTCATATAAAGTATAAAGCCAGCAGGTTTACAGCTTAACGAAGGCGTCGACATCCGGCGTGAAATCATTTCGATAAACAAACGACCCATGAGGGTTTATCAGTCGTATTATGTTTTGGAAGATTTGCTTTTCCTGTCAGGATAACAGTCAAGGTCGGAAACTAGAGCGCAGAGGAAAGTCATCTTCAGCGCATTCATTTATTACGTGGGTTTAATCATTTTTCCATTCCCCTGAGCTGCACTTGGAGGAGGTCTGGTGTTTAAAGGAGCACGCCACCTCTTTTCACCCCGATCTCTACAGGCTTGATTAACACAGGACGAAAAGTTCCACGTTTCCCGGCAGTGAGTGAGAACAGAAAACCCAGGGTCTGCGCATATGAGGGTGATTATACCGAATTACCGAGAGATGGACCGACTGACCTTCACTTCTCAGTGCAGTATTAATTACATGATCAGTTACACCAGTAGACTATTAAAGCTCCTGGTTACCCCGAGTGACCCGGGCGGCCCGGGCTACACCGCAGCATATTTAACCTCTTCTTTAACTTTAGTTTGTTCCAGACAACCCGCGCCAGGGTATTTACCTCAGGAATAGAGTTCATCATCACAGTGGATCATGGCAGAACCAACGCCGTGTCTAAATAATGTCAGGAATCATAGAGTTCCAACGGTTCTAATGGACTGACTGCAATTTTATGCAGAATGTAAGCAGGCACTGTTTAATCCGAATGCCTTAAAGGTCCCATATGGTACTATTTCTTAGTTAACACAGGTGTCAGAGCTCTTCAAAGTGCCAAGCCACGCCCCTCTAGAGAAAAGAAGAACTGAGGCAACAAACTGGGGAGGGGCTCATCTTACAGTATATGATGTCATATTTGGAAAACCGGGGAATTTTTTTTTTTCTCTAAATGTCTACAAATGACTAAAAAGTGAACTGTATTTAAATTAAGCTGTAAATGTTTTTTTTTCTGTCTATCGTTCTCTTCAGGTGTACGGTATCCCACCACATGCCATGTCCTCATTACCACAGAAATTAAAACCCTCTCTTGAAACCACACTAATGATTCTTTACATTACCTGGCGAATTTCCCAGAAGACAAACAATTAGCGCTGCCCCCTTTAGTACCTCCGTCAGCTTATGTTTCTCATTATATATTTATTTTGTATGGAGGGGGGAAAAAAAATCATCTGTGAGTCTCTTGTTTCTAAGGAACACAGGCGAGAAATGTCACATGGGGAGTAATTCTGTCGTTCTTGCTGTTCAAATGTCAAAACATCAGAGAAGGAATGAGAAAGAGAAAAAAGGAACAGCATTTGCTCCGCCTTCTTTGTTCCCTCCGAGTCAGATTCTGCTCCTTGTGAAGTTTTTCATCAACACTACGTGAAAAACGCATTAAAAATGACCTTTTTGAAAGCATTAAATGGACGTTTTGTGACGTGATGGTGTACAGCACGCTGATTAATATTCAAGTCAACGTTGTGCTGTTTACAGAATCTCCACAGCGAACAACCTCCGGATGACACATGCAATTACAAACACCATTCATTCATTTAACACGCTGTAGTTTACTATGGAATAAAGACATCACATGGAGTAGATGTCCTGCACCATTGGTCTCCTGCTGATTGTTTGGTTTATTGTAGCACAATAACATCATAAATCAATGTAGAGATACTCAGCTTTTCCTTTCAGAAATGTCTAATTAAGCTTTGAATCCTGATACAGAATTGTCCAAACTCTCTGGATTGAAGGGACGGAGACGTCTCTCAGCATTGTCAGTCAGAGTAACTGTGGTTATGAGTGTCTGAGAGCTCATGTATGCAGAAGAGGGCGGATAGCTCAGCGGGTCTGTGCAGGTTGTGGTATTGGTTTCATTCACCTGCCTCAGAAGCAGTAGTTAGAGCGAGCTGGGTGAGTTCATTGGTAGACGAATTGCCAGTCGCACTTATATCCTGTTTGAGAACAATCATACACTGGAGTAGATATGCAGTCGGTAACACTGCGGACCTGCCCCATCCTCACCATCCTGGCACAGCTGATGTTCTCATTACATTTGTTCAGTGTTTTCCAGCCCATGCTGTAGGCAGGGGGAGTCGTAAAGCCGGGAAATAAGTAAGGACCATTCTGAGGGCATTGGAAATTCTATGGAATTTTTATTCTTTGTGGCATAGATGCAACCAGGTGCTGCAAACATCGCTTAGGGATTTTTCTACATATATTGCATACATGAGCGCATCACGCAGTCAATGCAGATTTGTCGGCTGCACGTCTCTGATGCGATTCTCCCGCCCCGACGCATCCCAAAGGTGCTCTACTGGAGTGAGATCTGGTGAAAGTGAACTCATGTACAAGTTCATGTTCAAGAAACCAGATGGTTTCAGCTTTGTGACACGGAGTGTGATCATAAAGGGATAGACGCGGTCAGCAACATTACTCAGGTAGGCTGAGTATTAAGGAGCTCAAAGTGTACCAGGAAACAGCATCTCCTCCACACCATCACACCACCACCACCACCAGCCTGAACCGCTGATTTTATGTCGTTTACGGAAAATTCTGACCCAACCATCCTCAACAGAAATCCAGACAGGTGATGTTTTTCCAATCTTCTGTTGTCCAGTTTTGGTGAGACCGTGTGACCTGTAACCTCAGTTTCCTGTTCTTATCTGACGGGAGCGACTCCCGGTGTGGTCCTCAGCTGCTGTAGCACATCTGCTCCAGGGTTCCATGTGTCATGAGTTCAGAGACTCTCTTCAGCAGACCTCGGGTGTAACAAGATGTTATTTGAGTTCCTGTTGCCTTTCTATCAGCTCGAACCGTTGTCACCCAGGCATTTTCACCCAGAGAACTGGCCTCACTGGGTATTTTCTTTTTTCCTACACCATTCTCTGTAAAAACTAGAGATGGTTGGAAGTGAAAATCCCAGTAGCCCAGTCTGTCTGGCACCAACGACCACGCCATGTTCAACGTCACTTAAATCACCTTTCTTCTCCATTCTGATGCTCTTAAGTGGATGATCTTGACTGGGTCCACATGCCTCATTGCATCGAGCTGCTGCCGTGTGATTGGCTAATTAGATAATTGCGTTAACGAGGAGTTGAACAAGTGTATATAATGAAGTGGCTGGTGAGTGTATTATGTTTTCAAGAGGCCCAGAATCTGTAGTGGCACCCCTGGTGGTAGAGTTCATAAACAACAACAGCAACAAAATTGTTTAAGCTTTAGCCACGCCCACTTTAATGTTGAATACAAATCCAGACAGAGAAACATGGAGCATTAAAACAGACACAGATTCACTCTCACAGATCAAAATCACCGGTTTATGCTTTTGGGATCTGCTGCACTTGACATATTGAAAGGTTCATTGCAGATCAGCGAAACGTCTTCATACCAGCTGATGTGCTGTAGATGTGGAACTGTCTCTCAAATAGATGTGTTACACTGTGCTGAACCGCTGTTTGTCATTTCCTTTTTTAATCTCCTTTTTTCTTTTTCTTCACGACATGACATGGATTCATCCCCTCTTCACCTCCTGCTGCTTTCCATTAAAGGTAAATATTATCCCAGAGGAGAAGAGGAGGAGATGACGGGCTCTGAGCCGACACTTCTCATCACAGGCAGCTTTGTATGAATTTTTTATTTATATGGAGATGTGGCAGTAAAAACTGCACGCTCTGAAACACCGGAGAGAAATATGAGCTTGGATGCACGCAGTGATTTGAAGAAGAGTTTTCATAATCCCCAGAAGAGCTAACCATTAGAGGGAACTTGTTACGTAAGAGCGTGAGAGGAAAAAGCTGCTTCAGATAAAAACACCGGCTAAACGAGTGAGCGTGAATGAAATGAAAAGAAAGTCTTTTTTTCTTCATCCAAATATTATATATCAGGTAGCTTTACGTCTAAAACCGATAAACAATGATGAAGGTTTAATGAAATAAAATGAGCTTAAAAAGTCCTAAATGCTGAAGTTCAGCTAGTGCATTAATCGGAGGAAATCTGACATATTTTAGCTCGTTATTTTTAAAGGTTATTATGCAAATGAATTGAAAGTGCAGGTGTTTGCTGCCTCCCGCTGTGTCAGCGCCGTGTGCCGAGCGCACGCTCATCTCAGACGACGTCAAGCTTTTTCTTTCTTTCTTTTTTCTTTTTATATAGAAAAAGGAAGCATGAAGTAACACCGGCTCTGTAGTGCTGCTTCATCAGAAATTTACTCATCATCGTTTTAACCTGAGTGAACCTGGATACTTCTCTATACTCGCACATAAAACTGGCCGATTCATCAAATTCAGAACCTCTAATCGACGTCATACCCTCCTCAATAGTTTATTTTTTATAAATCTGTGTTTTCATGTAACGTCCCCTTAAAAACATTTAATAATACTGCATGTGGAGTCACATGACTCCACCCATCTGCAACATGGAGAACTCTTTCCTTAGAAAAAAAATAATAATTTAACAGTTCTGCATATTTACGGTACAAACCTGGTCTGATAACTATAAGGGAAAACAACAAACAAATAAAAAATTGTTAATTAAACCTAATTATACAACAGCGAGTTCCACACGAGTGCCGATAACAGACAGTAACAGCACTGTGAGGTGTAACTCTCTGTATGAGTGGGCGTGTCCCAGGTGTTGTCCAGTGGTTA
>JAQMYK010000006.1:1007912-1018841 GCA_030014345.1 Clarias buthupogon
TAAGTCGTTCTGAATCGCCTCTGAACCGTCCGTGTCGTTCTGTTCACGGCTAACGCTTAGCTACAAAGCTAACTAGCTTTTAACACAAGGCTGAATCCCAAATCCCTCTCTAACCCCTGATCAAGTGTGGAACAAGAGATTGTACACCCTACATAGCGCATTAGCTTTCTATTCTTTTCTATTTGGGATTCGACCCCAGAACCCAGAAGTTATCGGAGCTGATATTCTAAAGTGTAATAAGTGTAAATATAAAGTAAATCTGGTGCAAATCATAATCTGTTGATAATAAATGGTGTTTGTGGAACTGTTCTATAAAACCATGACTGATGGTGGGTTTATCCAGAAGCTCCGGTGCGTTAGATGCTTTTCTGTTCACCACGGAGACACTGAGTGGTTATTCGTGCCGTGTCTGATCGAGCACGCTGCGTGCGGTCAGACTCACTGAAGTCGTGTTTCTCTCCAGTTCTGATGTTTGATGTTGAACATTAAGATGAAACCCTTGACCTGATTTTTGGAACAACTCTGCCGCCTCTTAAAGACTAATTATATTAATGTGCATGTGTTCCTGATGAAGTGGATGGGAAGTTTATGTAAGCTTTGATATTTTTTAAACTTTAGAAGAGGTAATAAAAGGGCACGAGTTACATAAATAAGCTGGTGGCAGCATGAGCTCCTGGAAACATTACATATTTGTACAAAAGGGGGAAAAAAGCAGCTTTATTTCTGTTCTATTCCCTCGGCTAACGTTTCAATAATGTCTGCGCACTGCTGTTTTATATACTATTAATGAAATCCCCAGGACACACACACACACACACAGTTGGTTTCTTTTCTGAAGGCCGCTATAATTCTCCACAGCAAAAGTTCTCTTTTATGAGCTCGCTGCGTTACTCGGCTGCTTCACGGCTGTTCACTTTACTTCAAGTCTCACTCGGGTTTCTAAAAAGAGTCAAGGTCAGTTAGTTTCCTAAAGGGACGTTTAGCATCTGCGGCGAAGACGAGACAGGTCTCTCGACAAATTTGCATCTTTATTGCACGCATAATAGTCTGAGCGCTCGAACACCGAGACGGTAATTATTGTCACAGGATCGTCACAGCGCCGAAACAAACACAACTGAAAGAAAACCTCGTAAATAAATAAATAAACAAACTGCAGTCTCATTAAGATTTAATGACCCAGACACCTTTCAGTAGCAGACAGTGTGGATCGTGTGTATTGGTCAGTGTACAATTATTATAAAAATAAAGCTGTACACAAAGTAGCCATGTGCTTCCAAACACATCAAACGTTGTTCGAAAACTAACGCTACTCAACACTGCTGTTTTCTAGACGCCCCTTTGTGACACTATATCTGTGTTTAAAAAAAAAAAAAAAAAACACTGTGCCTTAAGTGTTCTCTCTTCAGCACAGAGTCTAATAACCGCTCCACCACAGAGGCCCAATTCTGCGGACAGCCTCCATCCTTTAGACGAGATGTTAAAAGACTCCCGCGGGTCCAGGCGACTCCTCGAACACTCAGCGCTCTTTTCATTCGGCTGAACCGTCATTTCATTCGGGGGGATGAATAAAGTTAATTAGCCAGGAAAGCGTTATAAAAGCTCGCTCTAGTGACTCAGCAGTGATTCAGCGTTTGCGTGGAGAAAAGAAACCTCACAGGTCGTGTGTTTATGTGGATCGTAGGTGCAAATATTTAAGGTTTCGAGTGATGAAACAATTAACAAAAGAATTAGACAGAAATTGATCTGATAAAAAGAAGTGAAATAACAGACAGGGAAAAGGGTTCGATTCAGGTTTAAATGGTTCCTTATTCAAAAACAACCACGCAGAATCCTGCAATGTATTATTGCGTACACTGCTTTATTACACTGGATTTGATTTATTAACTCTTTAATAAGCAGCCAGGGTGCATTTACCATTTAATGAGAACGTCATGAGATATGAGTAACACAATTTCAGGGACACAAATGAATTGAATCCACGAGTGTACAGTACAAGGTGCAGGTCCATCATCACGGTGACGTTACAACAACTACCTCATGAACTGTATGAAGGAATAATGACTATATTACCCTCAATGACTAATGAATATTTCCAATATTTTGTGGGTTATATGAAACTATCCTGCTTAAAAAGAGAGAAACCATTCTTTTAAAAAAAATATATATATATATATATATTTTTTTTTTTTTTTTTTTACATAATTTTAATGTTTTAGGTTGCCTGGTTATAGTTTAATGGAATGCATTATTCTTAAAGGTTCCTGGGGACTCATCTACCTTTCTGGCAAAAACATGTCTTAAATATTTAACGCCACACAAACCACCAAAAATAAAAAAATAAATAAACTCCACCTGGTGGCTCCACTTTGTAACTACAGTTTAGATTATAAATCGCAGCCTTACTAAACCAGTGATCTCATTTAACAATAAACTTAAACTATGTATTTTGCTTGCCAGAGAATCTTTGGAATTTACAGTTAGCATTTTATTTCTAAACAGTTTTGAAGCCAAATCTGTAGTCATAATTTGAACTCTAGACAGAACAATTCCATGTATGCAAGGATCAGGTTCTCCCACACAGTATGTAGTAATGAAATTTTTGACATCCTACCAGAAGAAAAGTTACCTCTAATAGAATTTCTCAATTACATCGTTTATAATTTACCTCTAAATACATAAAAATGCAAATAATCACAACTTTAATCCAATCTTAGATCTCTCAAGTCATGAATAACCTTTGTTTTTAAATCAAAATTGTTGCTCTGTGGCACTCAGACTTGCTCAGCCACTAAACAAAAAGATATTAAACACAGCTAGTTTATGCTGAATCAGCCCATGCGATTTTGAAAAGCATCCCTAAATGATTAGTAGTGAGGTGTGCTTAGAGATGCTGCCATGGTTTGAAATGACATGGTGTACGATCGGGTTCGGTTTCACTATAAAGAGGAAAAGAAAGACTCGGAGGCATGTTACTTTTGTGGGTGGTTTATTAAAGCAAGTGATGTATGGAGGTTTATTTCTTGCCCTCCTCCTCCTTGGACAGATTCTTAATGATCTCTTCCTTCTTGGCCTGGAGTCGCTCCTCGCGGCGCTTACGTGCCTCGCGGGTCTTTGAGCGACGAGCCTCGGCCTGGTCACTGCACAGAACAGAGAGAAACATTATCAACTGTTCAAACACGTCCACTCACCCTACCACCTATGTGCTACGGGTCACTAGACCCAATATGAACTCAAACATTACAGTAACCCAAAACCCGTTCTGCACACAGCCTTAAACACTGACGACCGCAGCCTGACTGTCCCTGATGGAAGCAGACTGACAGACGTCCTCAGAAACCCATCTCGGTGATAATTGAATAAGCCTGCAGGAAACAATCCAACTAATCACAAGACATCAATTTGTCCATGGTTCATCGGTGCCCTCCCTCCTCCCCCTTTAATTTTTTATTAACTAATAACCGTACTGAACGCTGACTCATCAGCCTCAACACCAAGACTATAGAGGAAAAATGTAATGCTTAAAATTAACTATTCAAAACAGGACAGAGGATAGAGCCCTGCTGCTTTTATCTTAATGTACATCGTAGAAACAAGCAGAACAGCTCCCAGGTTTCTCCAATATATGCACCAAAATAAATAAATCTGAAGTCATTTAAACCACCCCAAAAATTGCAGGCTATCCCATCATGTTAAAAATACAATCAGAAGTGAGCGACATTTCCTCCGTGAAGTTCTTGTGGGCCGAATGAGAAACGACCCCATGTCTGATGCGATTACTTACGAGAGAAGCTTCTTGCGGGCGCGGTCTGCCTTCAGCTTGTGGATGTGCTCCATGAGGATGCGCTTGTTCTTGAACACGTTACCTTTGGCCCTCAGGTACAGGCTGTGGTACCTACATACAGGTGAGACATTTACATAGCATTAACAAACCGTGGCACAGGCTTCATCTGCTACACGGTGTCCAAGATCCCATAAGATCAGATCTAGACTCAAGATCATCATAGGCTCTCTCCTCCTTAGCAGTATACAGCTTTAATCTAGCCAAATTAATATTCATTACAGCATCACAGTCTTTGAAAGCTGAAGGTGCACTATTACTCAAGGTTATACCAGTAGAGGGCGCTGCCTTTTTAGACCAGGAACAGAAATCAGACGTTTTCTGACCAGATAGATGAGACGTGAAATGAAGTACTAGTGTGAGCTGGGTGATCAGGCCACACATAAATAATTCAACAATTATAATAAGTAAATAATTTTAGAGTACGCCATTCTGAAACGCTGATATTTTAAACATTCTTTTAAATATAAGTAATCTGAAACAGCTCTACAAGTACATATGAATTGCAACTGAATTTTCTAAGCAGACCTCCAGTGTGTAAGAGCATAGCCTTTATACTTTTATTGTAACAATGTTTGGACTAAACAATAACCTAAATAAAAGTTGCTGTAATAAATGTTATAGAAACACCAGGGACAACTAAAAATCCCCCTCCCCCTAGTAAATAAGTACTAAGGTGAGGCCGTACATGTGCCTGTCGATCTTCTTGGACTCCCTGTAGCGACGCAGCAGGCGACGCAGGATTCGCATACGGCGCATCCAGCAAAGCTTCTCGGGCATACGAGCGTTCGCGGTACCCTTCCTCTTACCTGCAAAAACAAACAATAACATTAGAACAATTGGCTTGGCTCAACTCCACCAAGGATGACAAAGTACACTACAAGACTGTTGTCAAATCAGCACTGAACGTACCGATGCCCATGTGGCGACCCTTGCGGCGAGCCAGCGTGTTTTTACGGCAGCGGGCGCGAGAGTGCACCGTGACGGGCTTCTTGATGATGAGACCATCTTTTACAAGCTTTCTGATAGCCTGACCTGCAACAGACACACAAAGCATTTGGAAACTAACCAACAAGCTTTTTAATCAAAACGTTTAAACACGATCAGCACGGAACTTACGAGAGTTGGCATTGGCGATCTCATTGGTTTCGTTGGGATCAAGCCAGACCTTCTTTTTGCCGCAGCGCAAGACGCTGGAGGCCAAGCGCTTCTGGAGCCTGAGCATGCTGAAAAACACAATGTGTTAAAGTTAATTGACATTTCTTTGAATATCTGCAAATATTGAACAAACATGTTCATGGCTTATAACTGATTATATTTGCACAAAGTGCATCGCTCTCTCATTCAGGTCTTCACTATACTAAAGGGAAAAGAAAGAAAAAAAACTAGTATTTATTATACTACTACATAGACACAAGTGACTACAGCCACGCACACAAGTTCTGAGTTTGACTAATTTTCATAAAATCACCTGCTACAGCGTTTTCCGATCTTTGAATCAAATGTTACTCTGGTATAATGAAGTGTAATTACAAGTCTCAAGGGCTTTTATTGACAATTACATTAAATTTATGCAAAGAGTCAGTATGTGTGATTCACCCTGGCATTCTGTCAATCAACGTCTGTTTAACATCTTGACTGATGGCAGAATATTCTTACATAATCAACACTTTGACTTCGTCAGAATTTGTTTTTAGTTTGTCCACCTGTCTCTTAAAGGTTTAATAAATTCTCAATGAGATCAAGGTCTGTAAAGTCTCCTGGAAGGATCAACACTGCAAATACTGACTCTGCATAAACTTAATGTAATTACAGTAAGTTTATGCAAACGTTTTTTTGAGTGATCAATAAAAGCCTTTGAGACGTATAAAATGCTTGTAACTATACTTCAATATAACATCTAACAAAAAGATCTTTATAAAAAAAGAAAAAAAAAAAAAAGAAAACAGAAGCAGCAGACTTCGTCATTCTCCAAAATTTTTGTTATTAGGGACACACGGCACATGAGCTTAAAATATGACGTAATTACTATAAAATGGCGCTGAATGACTATATATAAAGATAAAACATACGAAATACATTTAATTCACTTAAAATGTGCGTTTTGTGACGCGAGTTGTGAGGCTAGTTTGGTGTTTAACACTTTCCACATGCTTTGCTAGTCCAGCTAAGCGTCAGGAGCTGCTAGCTAGCGAACTACTGGAAGCTAACGCGGCTAGTTAGCGGAATAAAACGTCATTATTTACACACGAGTCGACGAAGTTAAAATTAACAAAAAATAAATTAGATTTTTTTTAAAGGGGGGGAAAAAGGGTAATTTACATTCCAAATCACCCACCATTTTAGACTCAAAACCTCAGCACTATAAAACTGCCCCAGAAACCACCTGACAGGGCAATAGCGCGAGCAGCGCGAGCCACGATATAACTCGAGGCCTTGCGCGTGCGAGCCTTATTTTTCGCGATTAAAATCTTTTCTAGTCAAAACTAACAACCGATTAAAGTCAAATTTCCTTCACAGCAGGTACAACATTCATATTTTACACCGATTTCTGAGGTAACGTGAGGTTTTACACGTATTTGTGTGTATTTTTCAGCCCGAGCAGGACGCAGCTCCTTACCTCATGGCTGCAGGTCTTAGAGAGAAAGGAAGGAGGATGGGGTCCGGAGCCTACCATTATAACAGACAGGCGCATTCTGTACACAGGGAACCGGACACAAGATCGCGTACAATTATCAGAAAGTGGAAAATATGCGTCTAATGTTATTTCTATTAATATTTAAAACATGAATATGTGGTTAGTTAATACAATAAAACTTCACGTCGTTTATTTTAAGTCATAAGGAATATCCGCGGACCCTATGTTTCACACAATGGTACGATCCGGAAAGAAAGTCTCGCGAGGAGAGCCGAGAAACCACGTTCTACTGATCGCCAGCAGGAGGCGCTTTAGTGCACGTACACATCTTAACTCTACTAATACATAAATTACATAAAATAAAATTAAATAAGATAAGATCGGATAGAAGCAGCAATTAAAAAACATGTATTTAACATATACGGCGGACGAGTTTAGTTTATTCTGGAGGCAAAATTCATGTTGTGATACAAATTTTCCCATAGGAAATAATATAAATGCGGATAATCCGTTCCAGCCTTCCAGAGATATTAACACTATTACCAATTTCTAACACTGTAATCACAATTTTTGCACATAAAAACATTCAAAACATTTAGAAAAAAATATGTACATGAAATAAACACACATTAAACCTGACTTAACCTTAATTTATGATTCCTCTTGGCACCGACTGCTTTAATAGCGATGATTTCTTTCTTAATTTCCACTTAAATTAGCTCCCTTTTCTTCTTGCTAACATTCTGATAATAATCCATGGTGCTAAATCTTGCACAAAATGCAAAAACCCACCAAAATTTGTCAAATTCATAAATTTGTTTCATTTGGCTTTCCACTGACACCAGCAAGTTTTGACGTACGCACAATTTAGCCGGTTCAGTTCGGATCGTTTGTACGTAAAATGCTTTGTATGCCGATGTAAATGTCTTGCAAAATCTCCATTCTTAAGGAGAAAATTTGTAAGAGAGGCCATTTGTACGCCGACGGACCACTGTATACTGTAACTATTCAGTACTTGCTATCAGTTCTATAATTATTCTGGTGATTTCATTATTCTTAAGGAGCTATTTAAACTAATTGAAGGTAACAAGACTAGGTACATTTTTACAAAATAAATCTCAATCTAGGATTTAGATTCTAGAATACATCCATATAAATTAACATTACACTAGGTTCAATTTTATTTATATAGCGCTTTTAGCAATGGTCAATGTCACAAAGTAGCTTTACAGAATAAAAAAAAAACAATTATGGAAATGAGTTATAAAAGTGTGAGAAAGTATGTATAAATCATGATTTTGAATGAGCATGAATGAGCACAAGCTCATTTTTTTTGTTTATTGAACAGCTTAAAATTAATTACAGAATATTGTTATAAAAATAAGCAGTTCAGCAAAACAAACTTTATAATTTATAATAAATCACCGATATACGTAGTGTCAAATCTAATTCTCCATTAAATCCTGGTCGCTGCAAAATTTTTTCAATCTTTTTTCGTTTTGATTGTGTAAAGCTGCTTTGCGACAATGTCAATGGTTAAAAGGCTATAGAAATAAAACTGAATTGAATTGAATCTTCATCTCCAGCTGATTCGATGATGTGTTCAATACCAGATCGCTCATGATCAGCCACCGTATTCACCTTACTTAGATAGACCAAGCCTGAGACAAGTCCAAATGGTTCAAGGACAGACTCGTATTCTACACTGCTATGCGTTATCAAGTAGAAAAGCTCTGTCTCTAGTTGAATAGCAGAAATAATTTTGAGGAACCATTGGATATTCAAGACACTTGTGCCTTGTGAATGTTGTTTGAACATCATGGAATGATGGAAAGATCATGGAATAATTTTAACAATATTCCATAACTGACGGTAGAATTCCCTCCCAGGATGCTGCAAGGACAATATACTGAATAAATATAAGAATATACTGATTAACAAAGTTAAGGAGGTTTGACTGGGTAATTAAATTTCACGTACAAGGTCTCTCTAAAGTCGTCTGGTCATCAACATGTTCAAGAGGAGCTTATCTTCGAGATATGAAGTGCTTTCATTCCAAAAAGGACAGATTTTGGCATCCTGCACAGCAGGCATCACTAAATGGTGGACCGCGGGCCGGGCCCGGACCGAGTGACCGACTGATGCTTTTCTGATAAATGAGGATAATTAATATACAGTGAAACCTCGGATTACGAGTAACGCGGTCTGACTTGAACAACGAACAAGTCTTGGTTTATGAGCACTGTGTATGCGTATGTATCACGCATCACAACTGAGCCAACGGTTTTTCTCTCTCTTGCGCTGTGGAATTGTGGGTAATCGTCTCCCCTGCTGGGTCTTAGTGCTCGTCTCTTCAACATCTGTGTACGCGTGTACTGGTTACTATAACACTGTGACAACGTGTTTGGGCGTAAAAAATATTTTCTTTTGTGTTTGTAAGCGCGTGTGTACAGCACGCATGTACTGTTTCTTATACCACACGTGTGTGCGCGCGTGTAAAGCAAAAGCAAGTGTCATTAGAGAGGTTAAAGATCCATTTTCTTTCTCTGTGTGTCAGCCTGCACTTTGTGTGCATGTGCGTCATTGGATAGCGCGCTCCTTCTCTCCTCCTCTCACCTTCACACACAAACACACACACACACTCTCTAATGAAAACACTGTTTAGTTGCGATTCTTTTCAAAGGTAAAGTGCAGGTTAATTTGTTTTATTTTTACTTTATATTTTGTATTAATTATTTTTATGTATTTATTTTTTTGGGCTGTGAAATAAATAATTTGAGTTTTCATTATTTCTTATGAGATAAAGTTGATTTGGTTTGCGAGTGTTTTGATATACGAGGCCGCTTCCGGAACAAATTGTGCTCGTAATTCAAGGTTCCACTGTACCAGTAATCTAGAGCTTTTTTCTTTGAGGGAAAAAAAACAAAGTTTCTATACGAGCCTTTCTACTGAGCCAATCAACACGATAGTTTACTGTGTATAGGCAGAGTGTGAAGAAACAGATATGAAACCATGACACAGCATGGCTTACTCCAAAAAAACGAAAGTAGACTATGAAAACCTTCAAAGGTGAATGTACAGATCAATCTATTGTATGTTTGTTCTTTCTGCAGGAAGGTCAAAACCAGTCTGTCTCATATGTTCCAAAACTGTGGTGATAATGAAAAGCAGTAATGAGAAGCGCCAGTATGAGATAAAATACTGAGCAAACACATTCGCAGCAGTCCGAGGCGAGGGCGTGTAAAAGCATGGTGTGACAGAGCAATCAAAGCTATGAAGATTCCCTGGATTAAAGATTTGATCAAAGATTGTTGTTTGTATTCGAAATAAGGTCATATGGCCATTTCAAACTGTCCACATGTTTAATGTAGTTACTGAAAAATGGCAATAAATATTATTGTCCAAATGCTTTGGAAATTTTAAATAGATAATTTTTTATAGATGACTGCATTATATAGAGATACCCCCGCAGTACGGGCTCATAGAGGGAATCTCTGGAGACTTTAGTATAAATCAGAAACCCCACACACTTTTAGAAAGAACATGACATGTTCCTGATCCCGATACATAGTCGTGATCACCTTCAGTGCGGCTCCAAATGAAGTCTCGCTTCGAGGTGCGTGTCGTTTCCCTGAGGGTCACATGACCAATGACAAACAAGGCTTCACTTTTGCCGGAATCACATGACTGATTAATTTGGCACTTCAACTTTCGTCTTGTTCACATGGATCTCTCACTGTTGTTCGTTCTATAGGGGATTTTTTTAAAAATTCATTAATCGAGATTCTGAAAAACCAAACCTTTTTTTCTTTTTTTGCATTTAACAATACACTGTGCATGTACATCTTATCTTTCAAAAGCTTGGAGATGCAAAATGCACAAAACAAACTTTTGCTTTAAGGAGATTAATGATCTCAATCTATCTCATAAACCAGAGTGCTGTTATTGTGTTTAGGTGGTGTTTTTTTGTAACTTTTTATCTCATTCTTCTTTCCCCTGTTTAATTAATTTCCTTTATTCAGTTTAATTAATTTTCTTTATTCTTTATTTCTTTAATCATTTGATTTGTGTATTGATTTGTTAACACTGAACTTATTTGTTAACTGAACAAAATATATACACCATGTTCCAAATTATTATGCAAATGATATCTTTCCCTGATTTTCATATCAGAAACGGTTGCAGTGGGCCCGGGCATACATGAAAATGACAGTCAGTATAATTTTCAAGTCATCAACCATTAGGGTATAATTTGAACAAACCTCCTAATGATAACAATATTTTTTTATTTTTTTAAACTGAAAATCCACTGTTCCAAATTATTATGCACAACAGACTTAAAACATTTTATAGGTTGTAAAGAACTGAAAATGGTCTTTTGTTGAATTTGCAGCTTTAGGAGGTCATATTTAAAGAAATCAAAAGCTATTTCAATCAAAAACATCCTAACAGG
>JAQMYK010000006.1:1042346-1055209 GCA_030014345.1 Clarias buthupogon
TGCGCACCAATAATGGATGTAGATGTGGACATGTGGTCTTGTGCAACGCCCAAATGTAAAACACAGACACTCCTACCCGCGTAATAAACACGGAGATGTTAGTCCCGTCCGAATGCATACATGAAATGACAGACGTCGTTTGAAAAAAATTAAAACGCAAACGTTTTTTGGAAAACTAGTCCCGTCCGAATAGGGCTTTAGACAGACCTTAGAGAGAGACTTCGCTTTAAACTGTACAGTTGTGTGAATGTCCAGTAGGTGGCAGTGTGGCACCTAGTCATACACTATATTGACAAAAGTATTTCCCTAAATGTGCAATGGCATCATATCCAAATATACATCATACTTCAATATGTAGTTGGTCACTCTTCTTGGAAGAGCATCCACAAGGTGTTGGAGAGTTTCGGTGGGAATTTGTGTCCATTTATTCTGCAGAGCATTTATGAGGTCAGGCACTGATGTTGGATGAGAAGGCCTGGCTCACAATCTCTGATCCAGTTCATCCCAAAGGTGCTCGATGGGGTAGAGGTCAGGGCTCTGTGTTCGGGCCGGTCGGGTTCTTCCACACTGAACTCATCAAACCGTGACTTTATAGTCATGTGGGAATAGAAAATGGCCTTCCCCAAACTGTGGACACAAAGTTAATAAAAAGCATAGCATTGTCCAAGACGTTTTGGTATGATGAAGCATTAAGATTGCCCTTCACTTTTTTCCTTCACCTGATTGTTTGAAACACCTGAATTTAATAATTAACAGGATTGGACAAATATATTTGTCCATACAGTGGAGCAAGTGAACATTTTCAAGTTGATGATTCCGTTTTACTATGAAGACCTGGGCTGATGCAGACACTCAGTAGCTTAGGACTGACTGGTATTTCCTACAGTTTTGTACTGGAGTCTCCAATAACGAATTGGACTCTATATGAACTTAAACACAACTGTTATACTGAGCTTCCAGCCTCCTAACACACTGTATGACTGCAGATCAATCCCTGCTATCCGTTATCACCCAGATGAGGATGGGTTCCCTGTTGTGTCTGGTTCCTCTCAAGGTTTCTTCCTATTACCATCTCAGGGAGTTTTTCCCTCGGCTTGTTCATCAGGGACGATCTGATCATTCTGATTTTGTATTGAAAATCTGTGGAATGACTTGAAGTCTACAGTCCACAAACAGACACCATGAAATTGAACTCAACTTGAACAGTTCTGCAAAGAAGAGTGGGCAAATATCGCAAAGTGTAGATGTGTAAAGCTTTGTGTGTCATTGACAAGGTGATTAGCTCTATATATACATACCATTCTCATATGATGACTGTTAGGTAGAATTCTTTTGCCAAACTTCTTCCTGGTTGAAGACATTATTTAAATTTTATAGTTTTCAGCTATGAATAAAGAGAAACAGTCAGTGAAAACGGTAATGTACACAACAGTAGAGTCCATGTTTAGGAGGATATAAATGAAATGAAATGAAATGAATAATGTGTTGAACTGTTCTCAACCCAATTCTCAGTCATTTCAGCAACCTCCCTAAGTTGTTTTCTTAGCTTGATGCAGGACACCAGGCAGTCAGTAAAGTGTGGACCTCATGTAATACTACTTCATTTTGTTCTCATTTCATTTTAACTTCGTTGCATGTTTTTATAACAGGATTATTTCTATAAACGGAATGTATCTTTATAAAGCTGATTGGGATACCAGTGGTGTAAAATTTGTTGATTTATTGAGTTCTGATGGTCAAATACTATCTGATGAAGATTTTATCAGAAACTACAGGATCAGTACATAAAAAAGGGTCTTTATTCCTCTTCTTCAAAGTTGTATGTAGTTTTCTTGGGGAAAACCTTCTTTGTGTTCCTTAAAAATCGGTGATAACAGACGAATTAATCTGATCTTTAAACAAAAACATTTCTGAGACTTGTATTGTAAGAGAAAATATTGAGATTCCTTCAGGGGGAAAAAATCCTTTTATTTATTATTCCCCCAAAATAAAAGAAAGCCACTTCAAAATAGTAGCAGCCATACACTACATGTTACTGTAAGTGACTTTCTTTCTAAAAGATGTAAATCGGATGTGGATTCCTGTATATTTTGTTATTTTTCATGTCCATTTGTTGAATCTTTTTGGTCTCACTAAACGTGTATAATATACATTATTTTATTTATGTCGATATTTTTGGACAATCTTAATTCTAGTGTTAATCTTATAATAATTCGGGGTAAATACTGTATTCATAGCTGTACAGTAAGTGCCAAAATTCCCTCCTTTATCTTGTTTATATGTTATACTTTGTGAGATATTTACAGTCCTTAAAATTTATAGATAAGAATACATTTACACACACATTTCTAAATCCCTGCTCTCTCTCACACACACACACACACACACACTACACCCTGACCTGCCCTGGCATGTTTATTTAACATCCACAGCAGAGCTACAGCCATAAAACATGACTTTTTCTTGTCTGCAGCTCAGGCGGTGACCGAGTCACTTTTTCTACCCCAAATAAGGGCCTGGAATGTGCGCCATGACGTCCCTAGACAGAGGGCGGAGCCTGAGTTAATTAAACCACGCCTACTCCCCCGCCCCGCCCCCCGGCGGCGACGCTTCAATCTGCTCGTGCGCATAATCCATGGATAAGGCTTCCTCACGAGGGAATGTAGAAACCGGAAGTGTTCGGGATAATTTTTTTTTTTTTAAAGATTTATTTCCATTCAGTTAGAAACATGAACTTACAGATAGTCTAATGTTTCTAAAGGTTTATATTTACATCGTTTATAATTATTTTATTAAAATATGTAATCCCTATATAAAGGTTTTTCCTGACTAGTTTAGTGAACGTGTCGGTGTTTATTAAGAGATATTAGAACACAGCCGCCTTCTGGAAAGGAAAAGGGGGCGGGGGAAGGGGAAAACGGGAGACCACGCCCATTTTTCATCCACAGCAGCACCGCGGCGCGCGCGCGCCGTCTAGGAATAACGGTCCGAGCCTTGCGGGAGTCGCGCGCGCGAGCCGTTAGAAATAACGCGCAAGTTGGCGGAGCGCGGGAAATCCCTGCGCGTTCACGCGATTCTCTCATCTCTTTCTCTCTCTAACGCCTTATTCTGTCTCTAACGAGTGAGGATGGACGATCTGGGTAAGTCGTGCTTCTGTTTTATATTTTTTCTTTTTTATTTAATTAACTCAGTAATTTTGCGCAGTCTGTTTGCCATCCAAGATAATGAGGATGATGATGATGATGAAGGGAAGAAGAAGAATAAGGAGGAGGGTGAAGTAAAGAAAGAAAGAGTGACAGAAGGAAAGACAAACCGATAATGAGATGTTTAGGAATCCCGGGTCGTGTCTCATTTCTCAGACTCATTTCTGAGGCTGGTTTAGACGCGGTGCGCGCTCCCATCCTGCCAAGGCGCGCACACGTCTGCCCTGGGACTCCCAAGACAACTTGATTTGACTGCAGTGACATGCATGCATGCTGTGTGTAGTGCACTAGATGGGATGTGCATTCCTTTCCTAAATGGCTCACCGTGATGGACGTGTCCCAAACCACCTTTTATTAAAACTATTATTATTATTATTATTATCATCAGGATTCTGTGGGCCTGTCCCAAACTACACATCTCATTCACTACATAGCACACTAGGGTTTGTTGTATAAACACTATGTAGTGAACTGGTGGTAGTAGTGGACATATGCTTAGACAAGAATTATCTGTCTCATCATCATCATCATCATCATCATCATTATTATTATTATTATCAGGATACTGTGGGCCTGTCCCAAACGACACAGCTTATTCACTACATAGCACACTAGGGTCTGTTGTATAAACACCACGCAGTTAACAGGTTGTATGCTTGGACAAAAATTCCACTATGTAGGGGGCGAATCAGGCAGTAGATTCAGTTCCGTACTCACTTATGTACGGTAAATGGTATACTCCCCACATAGTGCCCTAAATCTACACTAAGTCATTCTTCTTCTTCTATTATTATTTGGATGTGCACAGCGCACTTATACCCTACGCAGTGCATTATATGTCCTACTTGCTCATTTCATTCCCTACATCGTGCATAACCTACAATGAAGAAGCTTGAAGACTCAATAAGGAGTGATTTGGGACACAGCCCATGTATGTGGTAATTACAGCTGGAGTATGTGTGTGTGTGTGTGTTTGGGGGTAGGGAAGGAACGCCACATCGGCCTTCTGAGGCAACCAACATGGCCACACACACACCCTCACACACCCTCTCTCACACACACACACACACACACAAACTTAATGCAGAGGTCATGGTTTTACAGCCACATAGCGATGAGGTCATTTCAGAAACATATTATTGTGTGTGTGTGTGTGTGTGTGTGTGTCTGTGTGTGTATAAAATGCTTACTAAGCACGGTGAGTCCTGAACCACAAACATCTGGATTAGATTGGGACTGAATCTGCTTCCTTCACTCCATGTGTGTGTGTGTGTGTGTGTGTGTGTGATGCCAGTAGAGTGTGCAGCTCTAAATATGGTCAAGTCCTACAGGCTGGAATTTTAGCTCCTTATATGAGCACATTAGTGTGTGGTGTTTGTGTGTGTGTGTGTGTGTGTGTGTGTGAGTGTGTGTGTGAATCATCACACGGCTTGATGCCAAACACGCTGGAGTTAAACAGTGATCGTTGCCGTCTGCTGATGTTACACAACCTGACAAAGCGTCCAAACTGCAGCACCGGATCCCTGCTCCCTATATAGTGCACTGGGAACACTGGGAACACTGGGAAAACATGTCATGATTGTCCATCTGTGGACGTGTCCCAATCCAATCCAATTTCCACAAAATATTCCCAGCATATTGCAAATAAAGGCAGACACCCACTGTGGTCCATTGTGGGCGTGTCCCAATCCAGACATCCTGTTCACATTAGCACTATCATCAATCCTCTGTGGGCGTGTTCCAAACCAAACACACACACACACACACACACACACACACACTATCCACTATAATGGGGCACATGAGGCAGTTAGATTTTATCAGGATTTTTGTCCTGTTCAGGAAAGGAATGACGGTGATTTGTTCGGGAGTCGACTCTGAACCAAATGATCTGACTCAGTGAATCCTCCTCAGTGTGGCACTGAACTAAAAGTTGTTTAGGAAGTGTTTCTGCGCTATCAGGCGTCCGGCACTCTTTTCCTTTTGCCTGCTGCTGCTTTCAGTTTAATTCTCTTCCTGTGTGTGTGTGTGTGTGTGTGTGTGTGTGTCGTAGGAGAGCCAGACTCGTCTAACTACCCTCTCAGCCCCCGTATTGTCGTGTTTGGTATGTAACTGTCAACCTGTCAGTCTTTCTCATTTCATATGTGAACATGGAGGCCTTTAATAGCACTGCATGTCCTCAGCACTTCCATTTCTCTTTCATTTTCCCCTTCTCCCAGCATGCTTTGCTTCTCTGATATCATCATTTCATGCATCAGAATAAACCAGTGGCAACTTGTCTGTACGGGGAAGATTGGGCAAAAACTTAGGGGAGCCCCATGCTCGCTCAGTGCAGGATGGGTGATGGCAGGGTTGCCAGGTTTTTTATTTAATTCCGATTGGTTTAATTAAAAAACATTCCACGTTTTCCAAGAAAAAATGCAGATTGGTATTCATTACAACTGGCCTGGCAAACAGGGATTACGGAGTTGTGGAGATGAGGAGATGATGTCCAACATGTCAGACGTGTGCACTAACCACAGTGACCCTGTTTTCCTGAGAAGAAACAAGACTGAGAAAAAGAAGAACATCTCCCCTTTTATGATGCATTTTTGTGGGGTTTCTTTTGATGTAGTTAGGCTGAAAATCTGGCAACCCTGGCTAATGATATTGACCTCAAAAAGATCTGTACGCGCAATGAAAGCCAAGTCTGAAAGGCTCCTCTTCTCATCTTGTGCACTAATCATAATAATAATAATAATAATAATAATAATAATAATAATAAATTATAATTGCTAGCAGTATTTCTAAACACACACTGCTCTTTCTTTACTCTCATGAACACTGTAACATTATTTATCACTTTTGTGTTCAGTAGTCTCAATGTCGGTCATTCTCACCGGAAAGCATCAGCTGATATTGTTCTTCTCCTTTTCACCGGACATACTGTATTTATTTCACTCTTTTTTTTTTCAAAACTATTATAATTTATAATGATTTCTGCTTTTTTTAAAACCTTGTGTCATCACATTTGATGTTTTTCCCATAATGTTCACTTTCACATGCTGTTCTATTCTATTTCAGTGTAATTAAATAATTTCTCATTTCTTGAGTGTTGCATCTCAAAAAGATAGGATAGATTATTATGGGATAAGTGTTTATTTGTAGTTTATTTTAAAATGTAAGCATGTTTGTTTGTTAGTCAACATGTTGTTGTTGGTCTTTCGTCTGCACCCGTCGACCGTTGACAACAGCAGACCTTCCGATCCGCACAGCAACTTGGTACAGGTTTTACACCGGATGCCCTTCCTGATAAAACCCTCCCATTTTATATTGGCTTGGGACTGGCACTGCATACATTGCCTGGGGTTTGGGCATTGGGTGGGAATTGAGCTCAGGCCTTCCTCATTACAGCTCATGAAAATCAAAAATCCAGTATTTTAAAGTATTAGATAAGTTCAGTTGGCGTTGGCATAAATTACTTTTTATACAGTATAAATATAGTGTATCTCTCGGTCAGAAGGTCATCACTGAAAGGGCTGGCTGTTCACAGAGTGCTGTATTGAAGCATATTCATGGAAAGTAGACTAGAAGGGAAAAGTGTGCTAGTAAAAGGTGCACAAGCACCGGTGATGACTGCAACCTTAAAAACATTGTTAAGTAAAGTTGATTCAAGACCTTGGGAGAGCTTCACAAAGAGTGGAGTGAAGCTGGAGTCAGTGCATCTTTAGGAAATGGGCTACAACTGTTGTACCTGAGGCAACGTCAGAACTGTTTTACCTGGGCTAAGGAGAAAAAGGACGGGACTGTTGCTCAGTGGTTTAAAGTCCTTGTCATTTGGTGGTGTTGGTCCACTGTGTTTTATCAGGTCTTAAGTCAAAGCAGTTGTCTACCAGGAAGTTTTAGAGCAGTTTATGCTTCTGATTTCCATCCCAAGTAAAACTTAGCACCTGCCCACACTGCCAAAACTACCACTAACTGGTGTGCTGACCATGATATTATTGCGCTTGATTGGCTATTGTCCAGAGGAAGATGAGAAATACCCGACCCAACAATACAGATGAGCTGAAGGCTGCTATCAAAGTAACCTTCGACCAAACATACTTTTTAGAGGTTGGACATTTCTGTATTGTATATCCTTTTTAATTGATCTTAGGAAATATTCTAATATTTTGAGATACTGAATTTTTGATTAGCATGAGCTATAAGCTGTAATCATCAAAAAGGCCTGAAACATTTAATTTGATGTTTAATGAATCCAGAAAATATTACATATTCAATTACTAAGGAAATCCACTCTATGCAATATAATTTTTTTATCTTCAGAAGTTAGTACCCTCTCTTTTAATTATGTGTAAGATCTGATTGTAGCGGGCCTTAGTATTAGGCAATAACAACCTCAGACGAATGACAACATACTGTGTAACTTTTTTCAAATTACCATTGTTTATTTAACAAAAAAGAAGCCAAAAAGGAATAAAAACGTGGGCAATAATAAGTAACCTCCATGATTCATTAGCTTGTAGATCCACCTTTAGCAGCAATAACTTGAAGTACTGGTTTCCTGTGTGACTTCCTGTGTCAGTTTCTCACTTTGGTCCATTCTTCTTTATAACATTGCTTCAATTTGCTGAGGTTTTTGGGCATTCGCTTTTGCACAGCTCTCTTAAGGTCTCACCTCAGTATTTCAGTTGGGTTGAGGTCTGGACTTTGACTCGGCCATTCCAAAACCTTAATTCTTTTATTTCTCATCCATTCTGATGTAGGTTTAGGGGTGTGTTTCAGATCATTGTCCCGTTGCATTACCAAATTTCACCCAAGCTTTAGCTGTCGGACAGATGGCCTCACATTTACCTCTAGACTACTCTGGTATTTAGACACTAGTTCATGGTTGACTCATTGACTGTAAGGTGCACAGGTCCTGTGGCTGCAAAACTAAGCCCAAGTCATCGCCGTGCTCGACAGTGGGTATGAGGTGTTTCTCCTGAAATGCAGAACCGCAGTGAAATGAACCTCAGTCATCCTTCCGTGTTCTTTTTAGACAGAAGAGGCTTTCTCCTGGGAACCCTTCCAAACAAACCGTACTTGTTCAGTCTTCTTCTAATTGTGCTGTCATGGACTTTAAGATTTAAACATTCTCAGTGAGGCCTGTAGGGTCTGAGATGTAGCTTTTGAGTTTTTTTCTATTTCTCTGAGCATGGTCTAACTTTGGGCTGAATGTTCTGGGACGTCCAGTCCTGGTAAGATTGGCAACTTGTCTTGAATACTTTTCACTGTTGACTGCTGAACTCCAAATTGTTTGGAAATGGTTTTATAGCTCTTTTCAGATTGATGTGTAGCAACAACTGCTTCTCGAAGACCATTGTTTATGTTTTTCCCTTTTGGCATTGGGTCAACACACACCCAAACTGTCAAAACCTGTGCTTAGATGTCTGCACATCTGCTGATGATAACTTGATCAACGGCCGATGATTTAGCAGTTTACATTTATATTGAGGCAACTTAGAAAAATGTGTACCCTGGGTTACTAGGTTACCAACTAAATACCATCAGTCACAAACTCATAGATAGGTGGGGCGTGGGGGGTTGTTAGTCATCAGATGGGTTGTTAGGTTGTTTGTCATTGTTTAAAGATTGTCAGTGACTCAGCTGTACGAACATCTAGAGGAAGTTCATTCCACCACATAGGGGCCAGAACAGAAAACAGATGCAGGTCTTCCTCAATCCCTGAGAGATGGTGGAACTGGCCGAGCAGTGCTGGAGAATCGGAGGGAATGTAGTGCGGAGTGGGGTGTGATTAGAGCTAAGAGGTATGTGGGTGCTGGGCTGTTTTTAACTTTGTATCCAAGCATCAGGGATATAATGCGGGCAGCTACAGGAAGCCAGTAGTGGAGGAGAAGCGAACTGGGGTGGTGTTGGAGAACATTGGTATTTTTATTGATTTTAAACAGGGATATTACAGGGTAGACATGTAATGTTTCAATACAGAATTTAAAACCTCCTTATAAATCCGTGGGAGAACATTGGAAGGGTGAAAATAAGATGTATAGCTGCATTCTGGATCAGCTGCAGAGGACGAATGATGGACAGAGGCAGACCTGCCAGTAGTGAGTTGCAATAGTTCAGTCTTGAAATAACAAGGGACTGAACAAGAACAGAAGAGGACCAGGTACTGAGCCTTGTGGGACACCGGTCAAGAGTCTGCATGGAACAGATGTGGTTAAATAAATAATGGCACGGTGAAAAAAAGTTATATGCTGTTGTTTGTCTGAGGTTGTATTTGTCCAATACTGAGATCCGCTATGATCAAATGTTTTTTATTATGTTTTTACACAAGAACATAGAAATAAAACAGGGGGCACTAACTTTTACACATGATATGTGAAGTATAGAAATCTTTCTCTCTCTCTGTGTAGATGCTCTCCTGGCTGATCTGGAAAGCTCGGCTTCTCCTCTTGCTCGGTGCCCAGTCCTATTGACATCTGACCCTCCAGTGACCTCTGACCCCTCACCAACGTGCAACCAAGACTCTGGTCAGAGCCGTCCTCCTCCGCCTGCATACACACCTCAGCAGGTGGAAACTGAAAACACACACCCTTACACACTTCCTGACTTTCCAATATTATTACAATCTATGTACAATCTACATATATATTATTTGTCCTGTTTTTTTTTTTATCTTAAAATTTAAGTCGATTCCTTTACATTTGTCTTGTAGACAGTTTCCGCTGCCATGAAGTCCAACGGCTCTCAGAATCCAGACAAGCTTTACAGGTACATCAACACCCAAAGCGTCTGTGAGTCAGGGAATGAAATAAAGCCAGGTTCATTTCACATGGTGAAGCATGTTTAATTTGTGTTTACATGATTTTTCTCCATGTGTCAGCACCGTGTGTAAGCCTCGTTCTCCGCGCGCTGCTGACCCTCCTCCTCCTCCTGCATTCTCGTCCTCATCGGTGTTGGGTGGAGGCCTGAGTGAACTCGACCACCTGCTGCAGGAGCTCAACGCCACCCAGTTCAACATCACAGGTGAGTCCAGGGTTTTGGTTTCTTAAAGAACAGCATTTCTTTTTATCTATTTGTAGTTAGTTTTAACATTTACTCCATGATTTAGATAAAGGTAAAAGCGTGTATGTGTCTGATTCTGTGTCTTCTAGATGAGATCCTGGCTCAGTTCCCGACGACTAAGAAGGAGGACAAGGACAAGGACAAATCAGGAAAGTCGGCTCCCTCCACTGGGTGTGTTCTCTTTTAAACGTCTTTTGATTTTACTGTAAGAAAACACATCCCATGTCATGCAGGGAGTTTAAACGTCATCCTTCTCGGATCGAAAAATGTAGTCGACTCAAAAGCATGTGCGTTCATACATCGGCCATCTTGTTCATGATGTCACACCAATATACAATATACTGTATAAACAGATATTTTTTAAGTACTAGGGTGCCTAGTACTTCAGGTACATCCTCCATTATCTTTACTTAAAAAGTAAAGAGAGCTTGACGTCATAAAGCAACATGGCTCACATGCAAACAACAACAACCGTATACAGTGAAACCTCGGATTGCGAGTAACGCGGTTTGCGAGTGTTTCGCAAGATGAGCAAAGATTTTTAATAAATTTTGACTTGGAAAACGAACAAGTCTTGGTTTACGATTACCGAGTATCATGTATCACGCATTCGCTTCTTGTTTTGATGCCGAGCGTCACGTGATCACAACTGAGCCAACGGTTTTTCTCTCTCTTGCACTGCGGAATTGTGGGTAATCGTCTCCCCTGCTGGGTCTTAGTGCTCTTCTCTTACTAGTATAATCAACATCCGTGCACCCGTGTACTGTTTACTATAACACTGTGATCACGTGTGTGTGTGTAAAACATATTTTATGTGTCTGTATGTATGTGTGTACAGCACGCGTGTAAAGCAAAAGCAAGTCTCATTAGAGAGGTTAAAGATCCATTTTCTCTGTCTGTATCAGCCTGTACACACACATACACACACACAGACCCCTCCTACTTTCGCCTTCACAGACACACACACACACAAACACACACACACTCTTTCTCTCTGCTCTACACAGAAACACTGCTCTGTCTGTGTAAGTGCAGGTTAATTTGTTTTATTTTTACTTTACAGCAGTGATTCCGTTAGTGTGTCGCTCAATCAAATGTCATTAGAGAGATTTCTTATTTATTTTTCCGATAAAACAGTGTTTCTGTTGTGTGTGCGCGTGTGTGTGAAAAGAGTGGAGGAAGGGTAACTGTGTAAGACGAGAAGGGGAGAGGGGAGGGGCTCCTTACTTTAGCTTCAAACACACACACACACACATACACACAGCGCCTGTGCGCATAAACGGAAACACTTATCTGTCTAGATTTATTTTTACTTTTTTTAAAGGTAAAATGCAGGTTAATTTGTTTTATTTTTACTTAATATTTTGTGATATCATTTTAATAATAATTTTTATGTATTTATTTTTTGGGTTGTGGAATTAATCATTTGAGTTTACATTATTTCTCATGGGAAAATTTGATTTGGTTTACAAGTATTTTGAAATACCGCTTCCGGAACAAATTATGCTTGTAATCCAAGGTTCCACTGTATTTATATGTGTGTATGTGTGCGTGTGTTTTAAGGTCAGTGAAACCTTCCGCCACATCGGCCACACTGGAACTGGACAAACTAATGGCATCGCTGTCTGATTTCCGCGTGCAGAGTGTGGTGAGTAGCTACGTGCCGTCAATGTATACATTAAGTAGTGTTAATTTAGCCAACGAAAAATTATTCGTTGACATCCTTTTTTTCCTGTGACTAAGATGAGACGATGACGAGACGTCACAGATATCAGTAAACAGTGACAGTGATGAAATCAGCATATAATATTGTTGATGAAAAAAGACATGACTAAAATGTGGTTTAAGAAAAATAAAAACAAACAAAACATCTGTCTTTATTTTTATCACAATCCGCTTCGATACGGTGTTTGTTCATTACAGCGCGAGCAGCTGTGTTTCCCGGGTCACGGCGCGCGGACTATCAGGAGTAGATTGCGCGGGCAGTGACAGGACGTTACAAGCTCAATCATCTTTAACTTTTCGTCATCACAGCAGTATTCTCGGGCCAAAGAGAAGAGACGATATTTGGGCCCATTTTCTTCATATTGAACCGAAGAAATGAAGCCGATGTGTCGTAATATCGGAGGGGAAACAGTGGGGGCACACAATCGCCTCAAAAATACCACAAACCTGAAGAGACACATCAAGGCATACCATTAAAGCTTCTTTGGGTCATTATGCTTTCTTATATGTGATGCATTTTATTTTATTTTATTTTATAGCTAAACGGTTGGCAAACGCATTAAGCTAATAGATTAGCAAATGATCGTGACCCATAGGAGCTACAACAGTCCAAGTGTGTAAATTCATATTAGGGCAGGGCAATATGGCCAAAAATATTTATCACGATATATATTAGAAAATTTGCGATAACGATATAACTGACGATATGATTGACACGAGACAAAATACTTTACAATTACAAAACTTTATTAGTGCAAAAAAACCCATCAATTTATTTTCAATTAACAAGCAGCTGTTTGTACAGTATGTGCATTAAAGCTATATAAAAGTTTAACAGTGCAAATGCAAATTCCTTGCTGACAATTTAACCAAAAGGCATTTCCAGTG
>JAQMYK010000006.1:1075516-1085805 GCA_030014345.1 Clarias buthupogon
TCTATCTATCTATCTATCTATCTATCTATCTATCTATCTATCTATCTATCTATCTATCTATCTATCTATCTAAGTCTCTGTGAATGAGCGGTTACCATAGTAACGATGCCATATTAGAATGACATCACTTACATTAACTATGGTCAGTGCTGCTGTTTTAGAAAACTAATCCAAACTTTTAGACCAATCATAATCCACAATTCATCTACGTGTTGTGTGTGTACTGCTATAGGGGGAGGAGGAGGGGGAGGAGCTTATGAAAGTGAATAGGATCCGTTATAAAGGTGTGGAGGAACTGCAGCATCCTCTGTCTCTCCGTCTCCTTGTCTTGCTCAGGATGCCAGGACGAACGGTTCTCAGTACGGTCCTGCTACTTTGGTTGGCTCAACCAACGCTACAGGGGGGAGCAGGTAGGTAAAACACACACACACACACACACACACTGGTCTGTACCAGTTACTGAGTTGAAAAGTGTGGTTCTTAAATTCAGTCCACAAAAAAGATATGCTAGAGACATATTGAGGATTTTGTGTTTTTGACAGATTTAGCATCGGTTTTGTCAGTGTGGTAGAAACGTTTCTTCATCAGAATAATCTAAGATAATATGATCGGCTAATATCAATTTGATTGATAGGAAATAGATAACACAGCTAGTTTTGCTCTCCTGACTCCTGGTGATGGATTACTGCAGAGTCGTTGGGATCCAAACTCAACACCAGTTGAATATCAATCTCCTCCAACAATATTACAGTTAACCTCATGTCAGTTTCTCCACTTGGTAAACGACCACCTGTGAGATCCTGTAGGGAGCGGCAAAAAAAAGTGGTGAAGTTTAGGTTTTTAAAAAGAGAAGGATTTTTAGAAGGATAGTGGAGTGCACAGATTTCTGGTTTTAGATATTATACTGTAAAATATAATGTAATACAATTTTTTGTTTTAGAAAGACATCACTATTTAGAACAATAGTTGTTTTTCCTTTTCCTTTTTTAATTATTGATTTTAGTGCTTCCAGGTCATAGTGGTAGGATACAAATATTTGTAGTATTGAAAACAGATATGTGCATTGTGTGACACTAAAATATCTGCAAATATTATGTCAGCTTGCTTGACCTGACAAAAAGATCTGTAGCATACTGTAATTTTTTTTATTTTTAAAATTTGTGTCAATTGTTTACATTTTAGGCATTTTGCTTAGAATTATTGTTTAAAGTGAAAGTACAGTTAAGATATTAAACACAGTTATATATGTCTGACAATTTATTATTACAATTATTTAAAATTTTGATTTGATGGAAATTTTACCAGACAAACCATTGACAGATTTTAAAACTTGGCATTGCCATTTCTATTTTAATCAATTTGTGGGCTTAATTTGTTTTCCTAACCAGTTTTAGGGCAAAATATTTAAAATATTAAGAATTTAACTGTTTACGTCTTATGGCTTTGCAACCGCTTATTTTGCATCAGCTGCTTGTTTCAGGCCAACATCGAAATTTGTTTTTTCTATTTGAAATTGTCGTAGATTGAATCAGGAAAAAATATTTACTTAAGTAAAAGTCAATCTCTTGTTCATGTCTCATGGTTTTACTTTGGTTTCCTTATATGAATTTGCCTTTTAAAACAACATTTAAACCTAATGAAATATGCTGGAATATGCCTAAAAGTGTACCCACGTTTCAGGGTTTCAAAATTTTGCATTTGGTGCAATGATTAAAAAAGACAGACATTCTCCGCTACAGTATCTGAAACGCAGGTCTACGACTCAGAACTTTGCTTTGACCTCTGAATTTTAATGGTGGTTTGTGAAACATGCCCTTCTTCCATGTCTTTCTTTACTGTGGACTTCCCATTGCCTGTCCAAATTTGACATCCAGCTGTGAGAATGAAATTTTATTGCTTGTACACAGTCGCTCCATTGATGCAATCTTTCCTCCACAGTCTTGCTCAAACCCGTCTGAACCCCGTGCGGTAGTGAACATCCAGGACTGAAAAGTTATATAATAAATTTTTTTAATGACAGTTATTAAGCTGTGATTGCTAATTGTGTCCTGATATAAACACATGGCTGTTTTTAAATAGTGTTCTGTTATAGCAGTGATTCAGATTTTTTATTTTTAGTATTTTACTTATTTCTTTGGTGTGGAATTCTGTGTACTGTGCATTCTTTAATTATTACCTTAAATTTTTCACTGCTGACCATTTTTTATAGTTATTCAGTCTGTTTAGAAGGTTTGTTAGAGTAATTATCATAAATACCTTTTTGATTTCAGGGTACCAACCCCAAAATGGTGGCTTTGGCCAAATGTTAATGCCATTCAAAGGTAACACAGTCTCTTTAAATCCTAACATTGATTAAAACATTATTTTTTTAGATTTATATTGATCTTAAAAATTATTTCCTGTTTTAGGATACGGTATCGGTACACAAAATGCCAATGCTTACCAACCCAACACTAAAGCACAAGGTGAGAGATAAAACAGACCCCTTTTGTTCATCTAATCATCTAATCAGCTTTTATCACATTTTTTGATTAAGTGAACATATTGCTAGCTAAAAACTTCTACATGCTGCATATTAAATTGGGATTCATTAGCTAGCTATGTCTAACCATGGCAACAGCTTCAAATAGAACTATTATTTGTAATTAATAATAATAAAAAACATAGATTAAGCTCACAGTTTTAAATGTATTCATCATTCCTTAAAGCTATTCTGTCTAAATTGGTTTATAAAAAGGCAAATATTTAACTATTTTAAATACAACTTGTATGTAACATATCTTTATTTATTTTATTGGTGTTTATTTGTTTTTTAGTTACTAGTTTTTAATTTTAGTACATTTTATTGTGTATAATTAGAATGATAATAATAATAATTTTTAGATAGTTCAGAATTAGTTTTCTATAATTTTCTGATGTTCAATATTTATTTATTTAGGATAATTTTGGTCTCTCTCTACGGATATTAGTACATATATGCATCTTATATGGATAGCGAATGATATGTAAATTTTACAAAGCTTTTAGAAATCCTTAAACAAGTTTTTAAAAAATACTTTATTAACTGATTGTCAATTGTAGGTGCAGTTCTTAAATAATATTTGATGTAATGATGGTAAGATGTAAAAAGTAAACAAATGACCAAACATTCATGAATACAATAAAATCATGTTGAATAAAATAAAATGTAATAAGAATGTTTGTTTGTCTTCTCTTTATCAGGTTACGGACCTGCAGCTCCTCAGCCCAATGGAAATGGAGCCAAAGGTAAATTTACGTTCAGTCCAAGGTTGATTTAGATGAGTTTGTTCAGTGTTAAATGTGTCTAAAAGTGTTGTTGAATTTTTTTTATTTATTTATTTATTTATTTTACAGGTTATGGTGCTGCACAGACTGCTGGAAATAGTGGCAAACCCAATGGTAATTTTTAACACAAAAAGTGTTTATTTTGATTTATTCATTTAAGTTCACATTTGGAAAGCAATTTTAAGAATATACATTGTTTCACAATTTTAACAATACATGGTATAAGATATGATAATGAAGATAAATAAATTTTTTAAATGTTTATGTGAATTAGTGCTGTGGAAGATTAAAAATGAAATAATTGTATGTTTTAGGTCCATATAAAGGGTACGGTGCTCTACCTGCTGGAGCACCACTCAGGAATGGAAATGGAGCCAAACCTAATGGTAAATATAAACATGTCAAAGTACACAATACGCCACAGACAGACATTACCTTTTTGCCAACATAACATTATAAAACTATAGAATTTAAGTCAATTATAGTTTTAGGTTTACTATAGAAAATATTACTAAAACGTTTGGGTAGCATTAATAAAAATACAAGTGTTGTATATGCTAATCTTTTTCCTCATAAGTAGACGTTTATTTCCATACACAGTTTGTGCTCATAAAGTTATATAACGAAATAAATGTGCATATTTTTGTTAGGTCCATTTAAAGGTTACGGTGCTGTACCTGCTGCTCTTGGAAATGGAAATGGAGCTAAACCTAATGGTAAATGAAAACATGTCAGAATATGCTATGCTGTACTATTTTATTTTTCAATTAAAAAAAGCTTTGAGAAATTGGTTTAAACTAGATGTAGAGATAAGTTTAGATGTTAGTTTCTATAGATACTGTATGTAGTATCTAGCTATTACTGCTATTTAATCTTTATTAACAATTTCATGGATATAAATGTTTTAAAATGAATGCTTTAAAAACATTACCTATTGTATTAGTTTGCTAATTGGATATTTGATTGACTTGTACATAATAATTTGTTTAAATCAGCAATTACGACATAAAAGATATTGTGTGACCCAACTATGGGTTAAAAAAAATCTATTTGGATAATGGGTTTAGTATTGAAATTGGATTGGATCTTTTTTAATGTTTTTGCAAAATTCACTGGCTTTTACAAATTCTTTTTTCATGAATATTTTACTGACAAGGGTTGTATTAATTTTTTATCTACAAGAACATATGTATAATGAAATGGCAACATTCAAAATGTATATAACCAAACTGTTTTATAAACCAAGATACATAAGATTATTTTTCATTTTGTTAATGGGATCTTAAAAAGGAGTGAATAATGAAGTGAAATGAAAAACTCCAGTGTTAAGTGAAATGTGTAGATTGTGTTTAAAGTTTTGGAAGTATTCATCTAGTCTTTTGTATACAATCTGTGCATGTGAATTACTAATTAATGAAATATTGTTCAGGTCCTTATAAGGGATATGGTGCTGCACCTGCTTCTCTTGTGAATGGAGCCAAAGCTAATGGTCAATAATAATAATAATAATAATAATAATAATAATATTTTTTTTATGTTGCCATTTAAAATTAACTGCAACCTAGAATATAAATCTACATTTTATATGAATTCCTATATATTGGGAGAGCATGATACTTTATGGATGTTACATTTTAATATATCTTGCATGTCAAGTAATTAAAAGTATGTATTTGTAATTAATATTTGTATTATTTGCAGGTTATGGAAATGGCGGCAAACATAACGGTAAATTTTGTACATTATAAGCTTATTTATTGTAGTTATATGTTTTTGTCAGAATCTAACATTTTATATATGTGTTTTTTGTTGTTGTTGCACTTAGATGTACATGTATTAGTAAGATTAAAATAGATTGAGTACTTTTTAATCCCAAAGGGAAATTTACATACAGTATCTGTGTTATAGAATGTACGTTTGTTAGTGTATTTACGGTACTACTATAGCAGTTATGTTAAGGTTCACTACATTAAACTAGGCAATGTATATAAAATTATATTTTCAAGTTTTATTGCATTTGTAGCTGTAGTTAAAGAAAATGAATGAAGGAATGAATTAATCATTTTTAATAAAATCCTAAGTTTATTTTCATTAACTAAATTAAGCTCTAATGTAAGTTGTAATTTTTTGTCATTGTGTTCTCATTTATTGTAAAGGTTACAGACCCGCACCTGTAGCTACTAAAGGACAGGGACACAAACCCTATGGTAAATTATACAGTACTTATTATATTTACATTCAAAAGGAAACATATTAATTTTAAAAACAATTTAAAATATCTAATGCATGTCTAATATTTTTTATAATATTATATATATTTTATAAAAATAATATTTCTTAATACATACCAGGCTATGGAGCTTCACCTCTTACATCCAATGGCCAGCAAGCCAAGCCAATCTCTAATGGTACCACCATCATCTTAACTTTACATCATATAACATTCTCACAATTCACACAATTCATGACATTTGACCCTGAGCCCAGTCAAAAACTCACATTTCTTAATCTAGATGAGTTACTTCTCTATTTAACCAGACAATCTGAAAATGTCATCTTTGGAAGAAGTTTACGCTTAAAATTTTTTCATCTTTGCACTTTTATCTGACAGGAGGTTATGGGTATAGAGCACAACCTTTGTATGGTATGATCTGTATTATGTACTATTCTATTAAATAAAAATAGATATATAGTTATTATATGCATCATATTGTCTTGTTACATCTCCTCTTAGGTGGGTTTGGAGCAGGGATGAGGATGGCACCACCAATGGCCACCAAAGGTAGAGGAGGTGAGCAGATTAGCTAATTGATCTCTGGGATTTACCTTCAACCAAATCTTATTAAAGTTAATTAAATACATATTTTATTTATGTATTTATTTAATTTTTTTCCAGGCCATGGGAAAGGCAATGGATTTGGCCAGGCAGATTCCTCACATAATGGTATACATTTGATGAAATATTGCATTTCTCTGTGTCAACTTATCAATATAAATACACTATTTAATCGTTGTGCATCCAGGCTACAGAAACAAACCGGCTGCTTATCCCCAAGCTGGAGCTGGCTTCGGTAATCTTGTAGGCGGAGGATACACAAAAGGAGTAAAAGCTGCCAAACCTGGTAAGGACATTTATTTGTAGTCTAAATCTCAATTAATATATTTTTTTCTTATCATATAATAAATGTATACAGCATATAAATGGTAAATTATATTTTCCAGGCTATGGTGGTAAACCATTTGTGCCAAGTGGACAAGCAGCCAAGCCGAATGGTAAAAAAAAAAAGTTTATAAAGTTTATAAAGTCAACACGTCATACTTTTTATCCATCCATCAGAATCTAATTCAACAGACAGTTTCCTGTGTACTTACTTTAGTTCAGAAGCCTGTATGTAGAATTCATTATTTTAGAGAGGACTTCAAAGTTTAGGAGCGTTCTGTTCGAACTGCAGAGAAAAGCAGGATATTAATTTGGACGTCTTTTTTTTTTTTTCTTCATTTTTTTAATAGCTTTTGTTCCAGGCGCTGGTGGTCCGAATGCACAGGGAGCAAAACCTGCAGGTAAATCTGGAACAACATTTACATTAAATACAATTTAATTTTGATTAAAATTTTACAGTTTTAATTTGGACGGTGTGTGTGTGTGTGTGTGTATATATATATATATATGTATATACACACACACTGAATATTCATACTGGTCTCTCATCATCTAATTCTCAGGATACGGAAGTGCCACAGGAGCCAAAGCTGGTAAATTATAACAGCAAATGTTTATAAAACATCATAATCACACATTTCACGTCATCACTGATTGCAAATTTGTGTTAACAGGATACAGCGGGTTCCCCAACAAAGGTGGAATTAAGGGACCAAAACCAGGTAAAGTTTACATCCTTTTGAAAATAATTTAAAGCTTAAAATATGTTTTTGGGGCCATCTTTCATATTTGACATTGTCATTATTCTAGGTTATGGTGGTTTGCCTACAGGTTATGGACAGAGACCCAATGGTAAATAGGCAAAATTTACCTTATCATGTTACGTTACACTAATGACAAAAAATTGAATGCATTGACCTTAAATGTTGATTAGATGATTGTATTTTTTAAATCTCTCCCAGGATATGGAGGCTATCCCAATGGGGGCGCTAAAGCACCAAAACCCGGTAAACTGTCTGTTTTGAAAGTGATCGTTGAAGCATTGTTGGTATAGACTGATGGAGTTATTTAACATCCAATTAGTCGATAAGATAATAAATCTGACTGTAATTTCCCCAAAGGGTATGGTGGTGTTGGTAATGGAGAAGCAAATAATGGACAAGGAGACAAATCCAATGGTAAAGTATAGATATTTATTTATTTAAAAAATATTGCCATTTTCTTGTTATAAGTGTAATTGAAAATTTTAATTTTTCATGTTCTTTATTGGTGTTAATTGGTGTTATATTATCAATAATAGTTCACATGAAAATGAGATATTCAGTATTTCCCAATTTTCCCTTAGGATATGGAGGCTATCCCAATGGGGGCGCTAAAGCACCTAAACCAGGTAAACTGTCTGTATTTGGATATGACTGTTGTCAGGAGCAGGATTATTATACACTGATGGTGTTAATAAACATCCAGTTACTAAGTATGCAAATAAATTTGTCTCTAATCTTCTCCAAAGGGTATGGTGATGGTGTGGGTGTTGGTAATGGAGAAGCAAATAATGGACATGGAGCCAAGTCCAATGGTAAAGAAGTCAAGCTAAATAATCACTTTTTATTCATTAAAATTCATTTGTTTAGATTAAAAAAGTTCCTTATTGGTATCATTGTATCATCAGTTTTGTTAATAACATCTATAGGAAAGGTGCCAATAATTTTGGAGAGCACTGGTGGGGAAATGTATACAGGTCTCCTGTATTCCCCTTTGTATTTTTCCTCATACTGCAAAACGCTATGTGATGTTTCCTAAATAAACATCTACAGATTATTAATGGTAAGTTCATCTTCTTGATTCCAGGTTATGGTGTTCCTGGTGGTGTACCGAAAATTCAACCGGGTAATTTATGCCTCATATGTGTGTCTTTATGAGTTTAGTCTTGTTAGTGAGATACGGTTGATTTGCTTATGTTTGCTGAAAACTAACCGAAACTCTGATGAAACATTGTAGGATTGTTGACTGTTATTGTTCATTTGGGTGTTTTTGGGTCTACTGAGATATTTTGTATTATATACACAATATTCCACATTTACAACCTGAACAGGTAGTGAATAACTCCTGTATTTTATTTGTATTTTATGTACTTATTATGATGTGCATGTTGCAATTGTCCTGCTAACATGGAACGGTCTGTTCATGTCCACCATACTGTATGTTTTGCTTCTAAATGTTATTTATGGATTGTTCTATTCTCCATAGAAGTCGTTCTCGGATCTAGTCGTTTCATCATTTGTGACATTGTAATATGTCATTGTCATTGCATGTTGTCGCCATTTTATTGTTGTCACACTGTTGTTAGAGCTGCTGTTATAGATAATTAAGCAACACCTTCTGACCACTCTGACATTCAAAAATAACATATGTTAGGGCAGTGCGACCCCATGACTGAATCTAAACACCACTCCATAAAGGAGCATGATATTTTTTATTTTCCAGTTTGCTGTAATATTTCTTTGACTTCTAGGATATGGCCCTGTAATCAATGGAAATGAGAAAGAACTCAATGGGAAAAGCCTTAACCAAGAATCCCGAAGTCTTCCACCAGTAACAGGCTTCATCAAAGGAGTCATAAAGCCAGTTGAACCTGAGCTTACCGTAGGAGTACCTGCACTGCCACTCACCAAGGGAATGCCATCACTTGTAACGAGTTGGAAAACCCCAAAACCTCAGGATCCTGTAGTTTCACAAAGCTCCCCATCTAAGCCAATAGTTCCAGAGCAGACTCCAGTGATTCCACAGGATAACACACCCAACCCTGTGCCGTCTGTGCCACAAGGACAAACTCCTGCACCTCTCCTTCCTCAGGCTAATGGTACCAATCCACCTGCACAACCATCTCCAAAAATTCCTCAAGGAAGTCCTCAGAAACCAGATGCTCCCATTTTATTTTCACAAGAGAATGACATAAAGCCAACTACTGAAGTCCAACAATCTGTTTCACCAGCATCTCCACAGGGAAATGTTCCAAAGCCAGAAGTTCTACGACCAACTACACCACAAGGTAACAGTCCAAAACCGACTGCTGCTCCAGTGCTGCCCTCAGTGCTCCCTCAGACCAAAGACACCAAACCTGTTGCTCCAGTTCCTGAGATTCCACAAATGAAAGATCCCAAACCTGTAGCACCAGAACCAGATGTTCCACAGACCACAGTTCCTTCACTTGCTATTGAACCAACCCCTGCTATGCCTCAGATGAAGGGTCAAAAATTACCAAATCCTGGTAAAAGCCTGTCAGTCAATAAAAAATGCATGTCCTGCATGTTAAAGGACCTGACTAAAAAATATTATGGATGTTCTTTAACCCTCAGAGTACTTCACAGTTTAATACATTCCCATTAGATACATCTAATCAGAGAGGTCATCATTTTATTAACTTATTTATTCACACTCACCGTACTTGGAAACTTACTTGTTCTGTTTGTATGTTCAATTATTGTCGACAAATGGTCAGGTTTTGAGCATAATTCTTTGCTTTGATATTGAGTATCATATCACTGTAGATTCCAACATTTATATCACTCACTCACTCGCTATACCGCTTATCCTGTCGCCAATCTGTGAATGAACAAAACAAATAACTCCATAGCTTCAGTGATTGATTTTGTCATGGGGCAAATACATGAGGGTGTCTTCATGTTCACTCACCGCTAGGCATGTGTACAATAAGTGTTCCGAGAAAGCCAGTCCTGCTGTTCTGTAATTGTCATGGTATGAGTGTATGTATGTGTGTGTATGTGTGTGTGTGTGTGTGTGTGTGTGTGTGTGTGTGTGTGTG
>JAQMYK010000006.1:1086095-1104687 GCA_030014345.1 Clarias buthupogon
AATTGTCATGGTATGAGTGTATGTATGTGTGTGTATGTGTGTGTGTGTGTGTGTGTGTGTGTGTGTGTGTGTGTGTGGGAGCCGTTATTGAGCCTTCCAGAGCATAAGTAGCAGATACATCTCAATATCAACTGTTCAAAGGAGATGATTTAGTATTTTGAATAAACGCCTTCAGTAGTGTTTTACAGCGTAGAAAGAAAAACAAATCAGGAAACACCATGGAGTTAGAAGGGGTGTCCAATCTTTTGACTGATAGTGTGTAGTTATTGTTATTTTGTGGTGGTTCTCTTGCCAGTGGTTTTAATTAGCCAAGCAGACTAATTGCATGGACTAAATCGATGCTCAAAACCTGGTAAATTCACATTTAAACTCAGCATTATTTTAAACCTAAATTAGAAATGCACATTTTAATGTTACCTGATTTTAATGGATGTTATGTAGATTGTGGACATGGTGTGTCAGGACAATGGACTAAGCTACCCAGTGCTGGTAAACACGGATCATTTACTGTATATTTGTATTTATACATATACATATTTGTTTGTTTTTAATTATAATTTATGTAAAAGCATGTTACTGTTATGCATGGTTGCATTGCATTGATTACATATTCGTTTATGTCTGTTTTTCTGCATGGATGTAATGGGTTTTTGCATGAAAATGTGAAACTCTTGAAATGTTGTCATTCATTATTTACCATTAAACTTTGTGTTTATTTCATTTTATTTGCACACTGGTATCATCTTTATAATTGTGATCTAATTAATCTAAACTGTTGTGTTGTTTTTCTTGCTCTATAACCTTTTAAAAAGAATAATCGTTTTCTTTGTAATAATAATGAAGTGTATGTTTTAAGGTCTTCTCTGTAGGACATTGTTCTGTTTTCCAGTGAGTCCTGTTGTTTGCTGCATGTATGTTCGAAATAATGAATTTAGTTCCAAAGTTAATTTTGTGTGTCTAATATCCTGAACTTCTAACATTATGAGATTCCTTTCATTATAGAATCAAAGATTTTGTTTTAATGTTAATTTTGTGATAATAAATTATATTTATTTACAGGATATGGTTCTGGACCTTGGTACCCAAACAATGAAGGAGCCAAAGCTTCAAAACCAGGTCAGAGTCATTCACTGAAGTCCCTCATTAAAATCGCTAAAATATTCACCATTAGTCGCTAATGTGAATGAATAACTCTAAAAATAAGTTAATTTACTTTGCTTTTCCCCTATTATTTAGGTCAGGGATATGACCCTAAACCCCAACAGCCAGGTAACACAGGATTTCCTGAACATGCTTAATAATAATTTGGATGAACTTGACCACCATGTAATGTAATTATGCCTTTGTATTCAGACTACGTTAATCCAGGAGCAGGATTTGGATTTGGTGAGACTATTAGAATATATCATATTATTTTTAATAATATTAAATAATTTAATGTGTTATTGTTAAATATTAATGTTTCCATCTCAACCCTTACGGTGCAGCTGGGCTTGGTGGGATGACCAAAGGCCAATCTGGTACGATTAACAAGTTTTTTGTTTAGTAAGAACATAAAGAGCAGTAGATGAGGTATACCAAGTGTTCCTTAAATTACAATTTAAAATCTTAATTTTAAATTATGTTGCATTGAAGCTCTGATATTAACCAGGAATGAAGTTAACCTGAAATCTTGAAAGTGATATTAAATGTTAATATTTACACCATGGATACACAAATCACTGGTTCGCTACTGGTCGCCAGGTGTCCATTATTTTCTTATATTCATTCAAATATTGTCAGGGGTTAATCATACAGTATTTACAAGATGATTTCTTATCTAGCTGTCATATTTGTGAGATCAGAAGTGAATGTTTCCAAGTTTTACAAGTTTCAAACATGGCCCAAAATTATGTTAGTGTAAGAACTAAGTGTACATAAGATGTAAATTTATCCACACAAGACATTTTTTTTTGTAATATAATAATTTCGATATTCGTGTTAACTTTACCTTGTTAAAACTGTCACTGCCAGTTATTTCGCTTAATCTAAATTGAAATAGTACATAGTATGTTTTTTTTGGAGTTTATTAGGACATCTGATGCAAATGTTGCTGTTTTGGACAATTTCTTGTAAAACTTGTTCCCCTTGTCTCTAGTGTTGGCTAATTGTTCACTCGACTCATAACTTCCTAAAATATATTTCATAGGAATTTATTTGCTGATTTAATAGTCTGTGTAAAAGCCAGATAGAGCAATCTTGGAGAATGCATACTTAGCTTTCCATGTTTTTTCCCCTGTTGCCTAGCAACCGTTTTCTGACAACTTCACAAATTTAGAAGGAAAAACCCTCTGATGTTACTATATTTTCCAGTAGTGACTATTGTACAGGTCAAATTATTAACATAAACAAACTGTCCATGGAGTTAGCAAAGGTGACAACCATCACCTTTACTGTAGTTACAGTAGTTTTGCTAATTGTACCATGTACCTTGTAGCGCGGCTTTAGTTAACCATTTCAACATGTAGTGTAAGTGAGTCTGGATGTTTTGTTGGAGCTAAGACGGGTATAAATGTACTGTATGATGTTACTTCATATTAAAAGATGCATTTCTTACTGAAGGTTGAAAACCTTATAGAAAAAAATCATATCCTGTCTTACAATGCCCCAAATGACAGTGTTTTGGCTTCATATGTACCATATTTTTTAATTTTATGCAATGTTTTTTATTTGAAAGTTCCAGTAAAGGACAATTTAATACATTTCAAATCTGGATGTTGCTCGGTTAGATGGTAATTTATACTAACCATATATTTATGGTTAGCCGTGTACAGTATATACAGCATGTACTAATGCATATAGGTGTGTGTGTGTCTGTGTGTGCATATGTGCTGGTCAGAAGATAAGTGTGTGCCTTGTTTTAAAACAGGAGCCAGTCCTGTCGAACCGCAGACCGCTGAACTCGGTCCTGAGGTGAAATCTGGCCATGCGTATGGTACGTTTATGCTGCATACTTCGAAAATTCACATTGTTAGATGTTTGCAGCTGTAATTGATCAATAGCTGTCTGTATTTTCCTTTGCTAGGTGGGCCGTATGGAGCTCAGCCAATGGGAATGGGCTCTGAAGGAATGCCACAAGTCAGATATGGTACACTGTGTCAAGTGCCTTATTTTAAAATATAATTACTTCATTTAACTTTTTTCCTAAGATAACTGTTTTTGTTCTCTCCTAGGTATTGGTGGCCTCCTTTTTGGTGGCTGGCCCGCGGGATACGGCTCCAATCCATATGGAAAATACGGTATGACTCGTTCGATTCTTATTCATACTGTACAGTATATGACATCTTATATAAATGTTACTTAATTTATTAAACACTAGCACAGAAATAAGTAATAATAATATTAGCTAGCTAATTTAACAGAATTTACAAAATGTATCTATCCAGTGAGTTTACTTAGGAAATTTACAGTTCCAGTTAGGGAATTTAACAAACTAAATTATAATACATAATTAATGTATTACAATATAATTAATTTGCACAAGAATTATAATGAGCTATAATATTTAACAAGCTAATTTACGCACCTTAAGTAACAAAGCTCACTTACACAACTTGAGTAGCTAGCTTATTTCACCAGCTAATTTAAACAACTTCTTTAAATCAATTCAAGTCAATTTATTTGTATAGCTAACTTTGTTAGCTAGTTAATTTACATAACGTTCTGGCTAATTTAAGTTGATTAAAAAAAAAAAGTAACTAGCTAGCTCATTTGGTAAGCAAATATACACATCTTAGCTAACCAGCTAATTAACAAGCTGACTAATAAAACATAACCAGGGAGTTCATTTAATAAGCTTATATACACATTTTAACTAGCTGGTTTAACAACCTTATTTTTAAAGCTTGACTAGCTAGCTAATGTAACAAAACTAGCTAGGTAATTTACTAAGCTAATATACACATCTTAAACAGCCAATTTACTCAATTTAAAGTGAACTCAACTTCTCTCTGAACATTTTAGAAAACCTAAAATGACAGCTTGGACACTTCTTCTACACACACACACACACACACACTCACATGAAGTAAACCCATACAACCTCGTACAAATATTTATGAATCTTTATGAATCTCCATGTTTTTTTTGTTTTTTAATCTCAGGTAATGCCTACGCTGCACAGCCTTTTGGTTCTAAAGCAGCTGGAAACTACAATCCATCCGGATTTAATGCCGACCCCAAATCTGCCCCAAAATACAGTGAGACCATGTGACCAACTTTACCTTATTACTTCTTCAAAACATGGTTAAATCATATCTTTTGAGTCTCCATCGCTCTCTCATTCTCTCCTTTATTAGGGATGGAAGGCTCTCCATATGCTGCTAGTGACGCTAAAGTCTCTGGAAAATATGGTAATTACTTTACATCACAGGATTTATCTACATTTTTCCATTTTTACTGGTATAACCTTTGTCCTCTGACTTTGTGTTAGGACCTTATGGTGGCCAGCAGTTTGGTTTGCCTGTGAATTATGGGAAATACGGTAAAGCCTTATCATTTTTCTATGAGCTACATCAAGTGTCACATTATTTCACATTATTTGTCTTTATACCAAAGAATTCTGATTGGTTTTGATTTATTTTCTAGAGCAGCAGCTCTGACACAGTTTCTCACTTTAGCACTTAGTGTTAACACATTAAATATAACTATAGATGAATTAACAATTAAAAATTTTTTAAATACTTTGTTTTCTAGGCAATCCATCCCTCCCCTTCGAAGCCCTTGGCCCAGTCACAGATGGTCAGTCTGTCGATCAGCCCGGTACGACACTCACCTACACCCTGTCCCATATAAGCTCCCTAATCCCTGCTCCCTATTCCCTATGGAAAATCATCTCGGTTTTGGATTTGCTCCATCATCTTTCACAAACCACGTCCCCTGTTCACTATCTAGGCCGCATAAACACTATCTGTATGATCTGGGTGTCTTCCAAACCCATAGCCTATTACCTATATAGATCACGTTAACTACTCTGTTGTGGCCTGTGTCCTAAATCACATTCACTACGAATTAATATTAACGAGTTCATTCAGTAATGTGCATGCCATTAGATCCCCTAATCCTTTGCTCTTTGTGTGCAGCACTGCAGTATGAAGTTCCTGTTATCGATGGAGTGAAGTCTGTAGATCAGTTTGGTAGGTCATTCTTCATAATTTATTGTTTTAGTGTTGTTGCTAATTCACATCTTAACTTGCTTATTAAGTGTGTATGTGTTCAGGAGATGGAGAGGTACCGCACCAGCCTATCGCTCCTCTGGTAGACGGTGTTGGAGAAGGTACACACACACACACACACACACACACACACACACACCTTGTTATACATTTATTCTACATTTACACCGTTCCTTTTTCAAGATGTACGTTACGAATTTGTGAATTTGTGGAATGCCCTTGTTTTTTTAACAGGACCAGTATCCCACATCAAGGGAGGAGTTGGAGCTGAAGGTAAATACTCACATTATTGTGCACAACACACACACACACACACAGATAAAATGAAAATGAAACATCATTTTAAAGGTTTTCTCATTTTTGTCCTTGACTTTAAAGATGCCGGATGTAACTTTTGTGAATTTTGTACTATGTGAAGTTCCTCTGGTGACCTCTCTGGTGGAAATGTGTTGTTGTAGGCAACTCGATAGATAGATACATAGATGGATAGATTCTTTATTGATCCCTTTCGATTCAATTTCTATTGTTGTTTGTAATGTGACAATTACATAATCAAATTAATTGCAAAAATCGCATTATGATTTTGATTTTGAGCATGTAACCATTCTTTCTGTTCTTTAAATTTTTCTGCCTATTTGTTTATTTGATTGATTGTCTCTTTGCCAGCTGTCCCTACTGGTAGCCCGTTCACCGGCTCGGCAGCATCTCTAGGAAACTCCGCCCACCCGCCAGTGGACACGCCCAGTGAAGCAGTGACACCACAGCATCTTCTCATTCAGCAGAACCTTAAAGGCCCACAGCTGCCTCAGGCCAATTCCTGGACAGGTATTAAAACCCCCAAATCATCCCTCAGAGGAGTTCAACAGTATGTTACGAGTATTTTGCATACATTGTATTTTAAATACTAATTCTGTTTAGGAGGCGAGGAGCCAAAACACAACCTGAAAGGATTCTTTGGCAATGGATATCACGGTAAAGATTTCTGATGCTGCATCTATTTGGCGTCTTTAATTCATAAAAAAATAAAAAAATAAATAAAACAACCAACAATAAAATGGTTAAGGTTCAGGGGTATGATGTAATGTATTTAGCAAATAAGTGATGCCTTAATCATCACACATTGACCTTGAATAAGTCTTGTAAAAATGAATTATTTAAATTTTTGGCTGGAATTTAAAGATGCAATATGTAACTTAAGTGACTATATAATTTACGGAGACCCCTCTGGTGGAAATATATTATGGCATGCAATAATCGTTAAGGAGAATTTATTTTCGTTAGTTTTTCCTTCGGCCTATAAAATGTTTATTTTTTTCAAATAGACTTACTTATACTATTAGTTTATTTTTTTAAACAAAAAAATTATATACTGTATTCCATCAAAGAATATATAATTTAATCTTTTTCTTCTTTTTTTCAGGTTGATCCTAAAGAAGAGTAAACAAATATATGTCCTGTTGTTGTTAAAGTTTTTAGTAATTATTGTAAATTTATTGTCTGTTTTAAATCTGAACATATCTTTCTTTTCCCCCTCACATACAAATAAAATAAAAGTTTTTTAGGGCCATTGTTAAAAAGCAATAAATTAGTAATATGGCAGGTTTTTAATATTATGTACCAAAGTTAATATTTAACACATTCTCACATCCTTAAAATAAAAATTTCCCCTGACTTCTAAAAGATTTAAATTCATTTTAGGATTTTTAACAGTAGCCCTAAAATGCCATTTTACCCGTGTTTGTGTCCCGTACAGTTTATAATGAACATAATTGTTTTTATACCATATTGTTCATTTTGTTTTCTAACCTTTTCCCTGTCTCAATAGTGCATGCTTTACTGTCTTATGTGTATTGTTTTGTAACCAAGCACAGGATAATTTATTGATTATGGATTTCTGTCTATGCCAAGGAGCTTTCTGATTTTTATAAAGTTCAGTTTTTAATAAAAAAAGATCAAAGGAGGGACACTGGAATCTGGTCTTGGTTGTGATTGCTTAATTGTTTTAGAGAGTGAAATCCCCTGTGCTTTCTGCTTAAGTAAAAAAAAAAATATATATATATATATATATATATATATAATAATATAATAAATGAAAAATAAATAACACTAGAATAAATCTAATCAGAGTTTAGTATTTAGGCCGGTTATCACACACATATCGCAGGTAAAAAGAATCATTTCCTCACCAGTCTCTCTTTATTCCCTTTTGAATTTAACACACACACAGGTTATCATGACATGTTGTCAAGTCCTTCAACAAAAGACATTTTATAATGCGCTGACACTGTAGACTCCTTCCATGAATGCCTAATAAACATCTAACAGAAAAACTTTCCATACAGACAATTACTGAAGTACACTGAAGACATTTGATAAGACAAAGATAAAGAGATTTTATTGTCATCGTAGTGATACAACGAAATTTGTTTGGTAGCTCTCAGAGACCAACAGCAATAGGAAAATGTAGGAATAAACAAAATATAATTGCACTAAAATATCATAAATATAACAATATATACACTGGAATATATGTGAACTGAGACTTTATATATACAAACAGTAGAGTGCAAACACTTTTGTGCTTTAAATCAAATGATAAATGAGACTGTGGGTCAGACTGTTCAGCTGTCATGTCCTGGTATTTATAGCTACAACTTTGAACATTTAACTTTTTTGTACATTACCACTTATTCTTCATGTGGTTGATAATATGGGAACTGACGGGAGTTTCTTGTTGCCCAGACGTGTCCTGATTCTATATTTATTGATTAAGTAATCGTTGAATGCTGAATGTCTACTCTTGATTTGAGCTCTGGGTTTTAGCAATGAAGAATGTATTCCTTGTTAAAATGAATAAACCTAAGAAAAGTGGGACAACAATAGAATAACTTAGAATTTCCTGAAAAAGAAAGAAGCGGTATACTAACAAGAAGCTGAACAGATTGGCCAAATGAAGTGTCAGCAGCTGGTGGCAGAAAAATCATGAGATCTGTGAATAAAAATCCAAAAACAACAGTCTGTGTTATCACCAGCAACCTCCACATCACAATCCAGTGTTTGAAGAAGACTTCCAGTCCAGACCACAAGATGCAAACCACTCATCAGCACTAAGAACCAGAAAGTTAGATTGAAATGAGAAAAAAATGTAAAAATACGGAGATGAACTGAGATTATTCATCTGCTAAAGTGATGGAAAGATGAAGAAAGAAAGCATCTGCTCATGAGCCAAAACATACAAGGTCGTGATTGAAGCACAGTGGAGGTAGCACCATGGCTTGGGTTTGCACGTCTGCTTCTGGAACAGACTCGCTAATCTTTATTGATGATGAAACTCATGATGTTAACATACACACTGCCAATTTACAGAGAAATGCATCCAATCTAATGGAGAGGAACTTCATCATACCACAAGACAATGAACGAAAAATACCCTGCAAACACTAGATGGGGAAAAAAGTGGGAAGTTTTAGACTTATCAGGTCAATCAACAGATTTTAAAGTCCTGAAATGTCTACATGTTTACTCAGAGGATTGCGCAAACGTTCCACTGCCAATTTATACACATACACATACACATACATTCCAATACTTTTGCAGTGGATGAGCCATTCTAGAAAATTAAGCAACACCTTCTGACCAATCAAAAGGCCGAATTCAACAGTTATTTATTTGTGTAAATAAATTAAAAACTGACCATGATTTATAATCATTTAATAAATGTAGCAAAGGAGCATTATACAAAATGAAGACAAGCCTGGACTAACTGTATAGGACTAAGGAGAATAAAGAGCCTGGTACGTAGAGGTCAGTGTAAGAAGCACGTTAAGCCTTATCCACACTAAATACAGGTGGAGGATGGGACTGAGCTTCTCTGGGACGTCCCACTACAAGTCCTAAGTGATAGTTCAGTCATAAGTGAGAGTTAAGTCTGGAGACTCGAGGGCAGATGTGGACTGAAAGTGTACTAATGGAGTGGTGTTCATCCAAAGCCATGGAGCTCTAGATTCTGGTGTAGATTTAAGCAAATAGATGCTTCATTTGTTGCATGACAGTTGGTTGGTGTACTTGGTGAGGGTTCTGAGAGTCGCCCCAGAACCACAATGGGGTTCTTTACTGTGCCAAAACTTCTGGACTTTAAGAACTCTCCGCCACACCTTCAGTTCAACAGGTACGTTTTGACCGGATATCGTCCTGCGTCCACCTGCACAGGATGCTTGAGAAGTCTCTTTTACCTTCACAATGAATCAGGAAACATCTACACCCATGGTAAGGGTATGGAATTCCATTCACACCGTCTTTACGCAGTTTTTATAACTTTTTTTCTGCATTAAGGCATAATATTTATGCATTCATGGTTTTATGAGAATCTACTATCAGACGTATAAATGTACTGTAAATGAGTTACATTTGATTAGTCTATTGTTTCCATGCATTTAGCATTATATGCAATTTTCAAACATAATAAAATAATAAGAATAAAAAACTTTCACTACTAATTTTATGCAGATCACATGCCGCATTAAGGCTCGTTCTCTCTCTCCAGAACATTTGCTATCACACTGGAGTGTGTAAGTGGTATTAGTTTGGCTTACTGTAGCTGTAAATCTGTGTGTGGGGAATCTAATTAATGCCTAATCGCAGGGCTGAGTTCAGCACACAGTCAGCACACACAGCATAAAAAATTCAAATGCTGGGTAATGAATTAGCATAAAGGCTAACATTATCTACCGGCTAGCGACACCGTCCACTTGGGTTTATTTGACAGGATTTAGTCACTATAGAAAGAACTGAAGGCTGCTGTGTAGTAACGCTCTTAACAAATACCCCAAGTTTGAGTGATAAGAATTAGCACAACGATAACAATTTGGCGATGGCTAATTTCTTCTCTCTTTGTTTATAGTATGTGAAAGTGTGACAGTGTTTCTCACTTCAGACCTCACACTGTGAGAAGTCATATAGAACCAAAGTTATCATTACTTTTAAAATGTGTACATTTTACTGCGTCCCGAATAGGGGCGTTCAAGTCAAACCGGGACTAAGTGGTCTCTTAAGTTTTTTGAGCAGTATATTTATAATAATATATTTCACACCTGTGGGAAACACTGTACTGTACCTGTGACCTAGTGTACATCACTTCAAGTGTACTTACAAATGGTAATATATAGCATATATATAGAGAAAGACCCTTGTAATATAACACACTAGGAGCATAGCATAAATGATTGTGCTTTCCTGAATATTTTTGACGTGCTTGTATATGAAAAATAAGCATGGCTACTCACAGCTCAAATCAGTAACTAATGAGGCGATGGTCATGGCATTAGCAGCACTGAAGTGATTGGTATTACATTTATGAAACATTTTAAGCGCAAGGTGTTGTCCATTGTCCTGATCGTTTAGATCACCTTTAGGTCATTGAACCCACCTTTAGGTAAGAAATCTGGAGGATCGCTCACTTGGCCGACCTTGAATGCGCAGCCTTCTTTAAGCCCATTACACAGATTAAGAACGTTAAGCGTCCATACAGGAGCAGGATTACCTACACATCCATGACATGGTCATTTTACTGTTCCTTACTTCCCATCTAGAACCTAAATGCATGTTTAGGGTTCCTCTTTTCTTGGCTGTTTGAGCATGTGATCCGTGTATTATTAGTGCATTACATCTCACTGAGTGCACTAGAAGTAGCTCACGCACTATGGAAGGTGACAATCCAAACCATTGCTACAGGTTCTGTAAAACACTGTAACGCTCACGATAATTTTATGTTCTCTCTAACCACACCAAAGAGATTTTGAGTTCCCTTCTGGTCTTTCCTACAGGTGTCCCATTCGTTTGCTTTCTCTTCCTCCTGCCTCTTAGCATTCCCTGGTCCGAAGTGGAGGAGAAGTGGCTTTGTGTCGCGCATTACCTAGCTTGCCTGTCTCCCACTGTTGGGTCTGTTCTCTATCACATCTTTATGAATCATGAGGGCGGAGCTCGAGTCTATGACACCCTGCTCTGCTTCGATATGTTCGGCGTCTGTCTCGTCAACACTCTGGGTGAGGACATTTTTAACACCATAAAAGATATTCAGTACTCAAATACCCTCATATTTAAAGGATTACTTACACTCACATGAAATCTTGGGTTTGTTGGGTTTTAATAAAACACATTCATATAAAATGTTCTTACATTCACACATAGGGCTCACGCTCACACAAAACACTCTTGCATTCCACAAAATGCCTTCACATGTACACCAAAAAAATTCTGTCATAAAAACCCTTTCATTTTCACACAACAATTTGCCCATAAACCTCAAAATTATACTGCATATTTGAGCAGTGAGCCAGGGGAGTGATAAGTGGAGCAGTGCGAGTGGGTAGGAGAAAAATCCACTCATCCTGTGAGTGTATATATGATCAAATCAAATATAAAAGCAGGAGAGTATAGCAGAAGAACAAAATTTGACTCACAATGTAACAACCTTCTTCTTTTACACAAGTTGTCCTGTTACACTGGTGCCAAAACCCAGAGTTGGGAGACGTACCTGTACATCTCGTGGAGTCGTCACCAGAGATCATCTACTGTAGGTTCTCACCACCATCCAGCAGACGGCACACCAACAAAGGTTTGATCCTGGCGCAACAGGAAAATCAACTTTGAAGCCTGGTGCAGACCAGGGGTACTCCACCCTTTAGAAACCAAAAATTGTCTCTGTTCCCCATGGAGACCACGTCTCACCATCATAGAGAGTTGCTGCCTTGCAAAAAGAGTATACTGATGTGTTTTTGCCTCTACCAGGTCGTACGTAACCCATAAATCACCAAATTGTGATTCTTCTCAATGCTTGTGGTAGTATGAACTTCAAGTGGTGCTTGACATGGGGGTGATTGAGGAGTTACCCAAGACTGACGAGATGATCCAGTTCTGTGGGGACTTTCGCAAAGTCAACACGGTGTCAAAATGTCTTTGCAGTTTGGGCATGTGACACATACCAATGCCCTGAATTGATGAAGTGTTTGAATGGTTAGGTGCAGCTTACTTTTTCTCAATGCTGGACCTCATAAAAGGATATTGGCAGATTCCCTTGACTCCCATGTCCCAGTTTATACCAGTTCATCACTCTTCCATTCAAGTTGTTTGGGGCCCCTGCAATGTTTCAAAGACCATGAACAGGGTCCTCCATCCTCATAATGCCTATGCTGCTTCCAATTTAGAAGACATTATAATTTACAGCAATGACTTGCAGTGGTGTCTGCAAAATCTCAAAGCTGCCTGAGACCCTTGAGACGAGTGGGGCAGCTCATGACCAACCAAAGAAACATGTAACTGGCTGGGTACGTGAGTACCTGAGTTGCCTCTTGGGTCACAGGCCAAGCTGTAAATCAGGCGGAAACTCTCTATGTGGAAGAGTAAATACAGCACCATCGATGCATGTTTTGGCCTTCAAGTGGGTGGTCCTCACTCTCCGCCACTTCCTGCTTGGAAGAGTCTTTGCCCTCTTTTTGGACCACGCCAGGGATGCAGATACAGGGTGCAGACCTCTTCTTTCACTGGGATGGAAGAGGAGGAGTCAGTTGTAGGTTGTCTGGCTCCCTGACCTGAGATGGATGGTTCTGGTATGTGGTGGTGAGGGTGTGTTCGAGCGCCTTTCTGTAAAGTGGTGAGTGGGTAGTTGAGTGGGAACGAATGCCCAATGAGAATATGTCTAACTAGTGCTTGTCTGTTTGCACATATCCATCCTGAGGTGGAGAGTGATAAAAGACTGAGAAGGACAAGAAGGTAGGAGAAAGATAAATCCACTTTCAGCACCTTAGGGTGTGTGTGTGTGTGTGTGTGAGCTGAAAAGCCTGTATGCTATTTACAAGGAGCAAAAGAATAAAACTTGACTTACGTCTACTGCCTGTGTTCGTCTTCCTTACCACAAGTTGTTACATAAACAAACACAAACTAATTAACTCACATACAATGATCTCATTTGCACAAGACAAATTCTCATTCTCATACGCTCACATGTAAACAAAATTATTTCCACATAATGTCCTGACCTTGTGAAAATATAAATTTACAATAATTTCACTCTAAGGCACAAACAAATGAGCGAAACCCCATACATTTTCACCAAATGCTTTCATGATTACACAGAAAAAACTCCCTTTCATATACGTAAAATGTTCTTGCATTTGTGCAAAACACTAAGACTAAACTCTTTCACATAGTCAGCTAGTGCATTGTTAAAATAAAATAGCACCTTATAATACATTCAATATTCTCTGTTTATTTATTTACCTGCAGGTGCTTTGCCAATCGTGCACATCACGCTCCTGTGCCAGCCCTGGGCACGCTGCACTGCCATGTTTGGCTATGTGCTCTTCTCGTGCCGCTGTGTCCGTGATGCGCTAACTGCTCAGGGTGGTGCTCGACGTCTGCGATCGTTTGCCCTCCAAGCCTTATTCAGGGCTTTCCTCTTTTTCCTGCGCTGGTTCAAGCTTGGCACAGGAAACCCCAAGTCGCTCCATCTTTATGTCATCATGGATGTCCTGGCATTGACGGGTGGCCTGGTCAATGTCTGGCGTGTACCGGAGCGTTTCAACCCTGGCACTTTTGACTACTGGTTCAACAGTCACCAGATCATGCATGTAGCTGTCATTCTGGCCATAATGTTCCTGCACTGGGGCACTATGGAGGACTTGGCATGGCTGAAGGACTACCAGTGCCCTGCTAAATGAGCGAAATAAAAGTGGGTCCTCACTAAAGGTGGAACAATTTGACACATGCATGTACATGCAGTCTTTAGCTCATCATGAATCACTTGCACTGGCTAAAACTAATGGATTTAAATTTAATGGTGTACCCGGGTATGCCTGGGATGTAAAAAAAAAAAATGAGTAAGCTGTCTTTATAGTAGTAAGGATAAAATGCTTCATGCATGGTGGTGCAGTTATTAACATGGTGGCCTCACACCTCCAGGGTCGTGGGTTCGATTCCCTCAAGGGTTCGAAGCATCGCCTCCTTGCTTGGCGGGTTTCATCCAAGTTTTCTGACTTCCCCCTGCTGTCTCATTAATAATTCACACAAAAGACACGATGCACGGTTGCGTATCCCAATTCAGGTGCACGAAAAAAAAAATATTCACACAAAAAATAACTCACGTGCACAAAATAAATATATATATTCATAATATACGTTCCACATCGTGTCTTTGGTGTGAATTGTTAATGAGACTATTTTGCTTCCATAGATGGATGCATCGCTTCATACACACTGAAACACCAATAAGTCCAGTTTGGACTCATCAGATTTCATGACCTTTTTCAATCGCTCTAAAAGTCCCATCTTTACTCTCCACAGCAAACTGAAGCCTTTTTTCCCCCGATGAGTCTCTTTAACAGGTGTTTTTATGGACACACAGCTGTTTAGTCCCAGTCCTGTGAGTTCTCATCACACTGGTTTTTACTGTTCCATGCAACTTCACCAATTTCCCTTTTTTTAATGACCAACACAAAGTTGACAAGTTAATTATTATCATTATTATTATTATATAATGTTCACTATCATCATTTTTAACTGCGATAACTTGGCAAAATTTGTTAGATTTTAAATATTCACAAATTTCGATATTGCTCTTTGTTAATACTAAACATTTCTCAAATGCTTAAAATTTTACATAAAGTAATTCCTCACTGCTTATTGCTACTCAGTTCAACAACAGTTCAAACAGTTAATCAATCAACTAACATGCTGATTTGACTGAATTCTGGGAAACTTTGAGGGCATATGTAATAAAGTTCATAATCTTCACCATTGTTGACAGCTAGCTGTCAAATCTATTAAAGGCTATTACATGTTATAGTATATACTAAATACAGTATTCCTCTTCGCCAGTTAACACGACAGGATAAGTTGGGTTACAAGCGTAAATTGACTGGCTTTTTAAGTTCATGATCACTTGTAACATTAGCCAGCTCGCTATAATAAGATTGAAAAGACCTGACAGGCTTTCTGAGGAGATACCTGTATGTACTTCACAATTCTGCTGTTTATGGACAATAATAAAAGACATCTTTACGCTTTTGAAACGCTGCAGCTGTTTTAATGAGAGTAACACAGTTGTATTATTTACAATTGAAAATAAAACAAAAGCTACATCTTCTTAATTTGTTCTTTCGGTTTCTTTCCTTTGGCTCCTTAAAAAAAATCCAGGTAAATGATATCCCTCTTATTACTGAGGTTTTTAAAGATTTAAGCAAAGCAAAGGGTCTTTCCCTTAAATGGTGGCTGATTTTAAGTGAAAATAAATATTGAATTAATTCTTGGTTTATTTTATTTGTGGTATTGCGTTATTCATGTTATTATGACACAAAATAAAGTCTATGAATTTTGTACATCACTGGCAAAAAAATAAATCCTGTTGGATCTTTCTTTATACCGTGATATCAATATATCGATATATCAGTCCACCATTTGGTGTCATTGGACCACATCAGCATTAAAGGCACATTTCATCATGCAGTTATTATGACGGAGTAGCTGATTTAACATGTTCGTGAGGTGTGCATGGTGTTGGAGATCATGTCGGACGTCCTGCGAGTTTCTCTCCCGTCAGTCTTCATCAGAGCTGCTGTCTTCTTCAGCGTCAGAGACATCTGCGATCGGGAAGCGCAAGATGGCCGCTACGCCGCTGAGCTGATTTAGTTCTATGAGAGAAAGAGAGAGAAAGAGCGAGATCCAACCAGACACAGAGACAGGCAGAGATGGAGAGGATACATTTATTGGAGGTTTACTTTTTTAATAAATGAAAAGTGATGAACTTACGTTCCCCTGAAACGTGCAAACTTGAAAATATCCTTCAGAGAAGAAAAGGAAAATATGAAATGTGAATAAGCTTAAATATGTATGATGCACAAGCAAACTACTCAGAATTTTGTCATTTTTATTTAAACAATAAACAGGTTTTCACAATACTCATAGCCGAGATTCAAACTTTTAATTAGGGATACAATGACATTCACCATTAAAGCTCACAGAGGAACAGGAGAAAATATAATCACGTCCACGGAGATGAGAGATCTGCTCACAAACATGATCCCTAAAGTCTTCATTCTGCGTAACCATGGCAACAAATCACAAGTAAAGGGTTTTCTGGTTTCACCATCACTTTTTTCACTTGACAAAAATGTGAAATTATCTTAATAAACTGAATGATAATGTTGCAGTGAAGGAACAGGCACGTCAAAAGCAAGAAGAGCGGAGATGAAAAGACGTCGCCATAGCAACAACCGTAACAGGAATGGTAGTCTATCGATAATGTATCTACAGATACAGTATGTTGGAAAGTTTCCTCAAAACTAAGCATTTTAATGTTGCATCACGTTTAGGAGGTGCATAATGTGATGTTTCGAGAGAACGCCTCTGGAGCATCGCATCATTATTCGGCTCAGCCGCGTCCGTCGTTGTCCTCTGATCAGGACCTGCTATGGGACGTTAGTGCCAACAAATCTCACTACAATCATAAAACATAGTATATACCTGACTGTCCCGCCGTTGTCCCTCACGTTATCCACAAGCCGCACGTATCGGCTCCGAGTAGCGATTTCTTGATGTCTAGACCACAAAGACCACAAAGACCAAACTGATGACATCATGATTAAACGGTTAAACCGCGTACAGATGTTTCCCATGCTGAATCTAGCCGTGCTTCACCTGAACAGTTGGTCGCTGATCAACAGGATATCGACGGCTAACGCTTCGCTCGCTTTTTCCACATGTGCCAGCCTGTGTGTGGAAAATTCACAAATTAATTCCTAATAACAATAATAATAATAATAATAATAATAATAATAACAGAGCTAGAGAGTAGGAGGGTGAAGTGCAGACTGACCCGTAGAAAGCTCGATCAGGTTCGTGTTGCAGCATCTTGTAAAAATCCTCCAAAGCTTTCACTTCACCTGCAGCCTACACACACACACACACACAAACACACACATTTTTTTAAATTATAAAATAAAGTTACACTCTGAATTAAACAGAACCCAGAGGATGAGTGACCTTTGTATCAGACAGACGACTCGTGACGGCTGGATCAGACAGAACCTCTGTGGAAACAAAAAACAAACAGTAAAAATAATTGTTTTTACGATTAATTAATACTGGTGATTTTTTCCCCTCAGTTGAATTGAAGTGTTCGTACTAACCTTTGAGAGAGTACTTGTGTCCGGATGACGCGTGCACCAGCATGAATTTGGGCCTGTTCTCCAGCAGAACCTTTAACTCCTGCCTGACCGCCTCTTTATAGAGGTACGACATGAACTGATCCTTAACGAAACCTGGACTCGCCACCAGTACACACTTCACCACTGGGGGAAAGAGAGAGGGGAGGATAAACACGATGAATACAGGGACAGGTTTGATAGTCGTTTCTTAAAAAAAAAGAAAAGAAAAAAAAAGTTTCACCATCAAAGTTGAAGTGTCTCAGAATTCCCTGCATGACGGCGTCGTAGAATCGCTCCAGCGCCTGAAAAGGAAAGAAAAAAGAAGCCTGGGATTAGTGAAGAAGAGTCACAGTTATGGTAATGAGCTCTAATATTTTAGTGCTTCCAGAAGACTTGTATCCTCTTCTATTCATTATTTGTCTTTAGAATGATAAATCAGTAAAAAAATTAAGAAAAAAGAAAAATAATTATATATATATACACACACACAGACACTTTACCTTTAAAAAAATGTTAAAATAAATCCAGACAGATAAGTGTGTCCGTTAGTTTGTGAGCGCAAACTTTGTAAACTGTTTGTAAACTGTGTGTGGCTAAAGTAAAAGGAGAGGAGGAATGAGCCGCCCCTCCCTCTTCTCATCTTACACTGTAACACTTCCTCCTCTCTAATTTGATTTTCACACACACACACACACACACATTAACGGAAAGACTGTTTTATCGGAAAAAATTAACAAGGGACATCACTAATGACACTCGAGTGAGCGACGCAACGGAATAGTAAAAATAAAAACAAATTAACCTGCACTTTACCTTTGAAAAGAATCTCGACAGAGCAGTGTCTCCGTTACACGTGTGTGTTTGTGTGTGTGTGTGTGTGAGAGAAGGCGAGAGAAGGAAGGAAGGAGCACGTCCAATGACACGCGCACACACACAAATGCAGGCTGAGAGAGAGAGAGAGAGAGAAAATGGATCTTTAACCTCTAAATGAAATATGTTTTACACACACACACGGTAACAGTGTTAATAGTTAACAGTAAACGCGTGCACGGCAGGGCTTGACATTGGCACCCGCCCACCCGCCAAATGTGGGTAAAATTCAGCTGTGGCGGGTAATAACTTTAGTCTCACTAGCCACTTTGGCGGGTAGTTTATTCTATGACAATATATTTTTGTTGTAGT
>JAQMYK010000006.1:1119354-1144622 GCA_030014345.1 Clarias buthupogon
ATCTCCACATCATTGCATTCAGTTTTTATTCACAATTTGTTTAGTGTCCCAACTTTTTTGGAATCCGGTTTGTATATTTAATTTAAACACATTTACTGTATGTTCAAAGTAAGATATCTTAGACAGCTGTTTTTATACAATCTAAAAAAACAGATTGTACTGTGTGGATACAAACTTTTATCTGAGTTATTAAAAAATGTTCATTCATTCATTCATCTTTTATACCGCTTTACGCTGTATTCAGGATCGCGGGGGGCCTGGAGCCTATCCCAGGAGGCTTCGGGCACGAGGCTAAAAAATGTTCAAAGCTTACATAAATTTATTATTATTTTTTTTTTACCACTCGACGCAGCAAAATGCTTTTCAGCTCACCACAGTTGTAAAAAGTGATTATCAAAGTTTTTCTGCCACTTAAAAAACAATTTGGTGGCCAACGTTATAGAGACTTGTTTCTCCACATTTTAATGTTTGATCTGAACATGACCCGAGGCCCTGGACCTGTATCTACATGATATTTTGCACTGCACTGTATAAATGCACATGTGAACATGGGTTCCTAATAAAGTGGAAGGTGTGTGTGTGTGTGTGGCAGACTACATGATTTTGAAGGGTGACTTGCAGTTAAATACATGAATACGACAAGTCATGGCTACTATAACTTTTCTTCCTATTTCTTTTTTAACGCCATGCCAGTTTCTAAGGCTATATTCATGTTTTTTAAAAAAGAGTATTATTGTCAACAGAATAAAACAAGTTCCTCACAGGAGTAAAAGTAAAATAAGTATTACAGTCAACTTTAAAATGTTTGATGGACAGAACGGTTTTACACAAACACTGTTGTGAATTTTCTCTAGATAGTAAAAATTTGTGTAGCTTTTGAGTGTCCTATTCTGCATCTTGTGTAAATGACTTGTCCATCTTGGGGCACCATGTGTTCACACACACACGTAGTAGCACTTTAGAGTTCCCAATTTTGGGAGGTGAGAGGAAACCCATGAACATGAGGGCAAATTTCGAAACTCTGTAACCTGAGCTCAAGATTAAGCTGGGGTTCCTGCAGTTGCGAAATCACAGAGCCACCCACCCCTGGCTGTCTCTCGCAAAGCAAGATATTCAGTTATATATTGAGTTATATATATTATATTCAAGATATTCGGAGATTCAGTTCCTTCACTTTTATATCACTTAGTTAAATGAAATTTGACAATTTGGAGTCAGAACAATAGTCACACATTGACTCACACCATGTCATATCACTCACCGTCTATACCGCTTAATCCTGTATTCACGGTCACAGGGGGCCTGAAGCCTATTCCGGGAGACGGCAAGGTACCCCATGGACAGAGTGCCGATCTATCGCAGGGCACACACACACACACACACACACTACAGGCAATTTGGGAACACCCATTAGCCTAATCTGCATGTCTTTGGACTGTGGGAGGAAACTGGCGTACCCGGGGGGAAACCCACCAAGCACATGGAGAACGTGCAAACTCCATGCACACAGAGGCAGGAATGGAACCTGGCTGGGAATCGAACCCAGACCCTGGAGGTGCAGGGCGACAGTGCTAACCAATAAGCCACTGTGCTGCTGTACCATGTCATATCATTTTGAGAGAAATTCATAATGATGCAACAGTGGGCTTGGGTTTTAAGACAGCCTTGAATTGTCCTAAGTCCTCTAGGTAGGGTGGGGGATGCTAAAACTAAATATTTGGCTGGTTTTGTGGTATTCTGCTAAGACCTGTTGGTCAATTTTATTCTATTGATTTTATTGGTCAAATTTTACATGAGCATACACAAGTTTCTTCCTCAGTTCTGTATTCCCTTTAACACTGGAATGGTTGCCTCGCAATTTGGACAGTGGTGTGGAAAGTGAAATCTACGATTGTCGTTCGAGTCAAAGCAAGACTTTTGATTGTGCAGAATACCGGAACACAGAACCGAGCGTAAAAACCCCCTTTATGTCTCTATATAATCCCCTGCTACAATAATGTTCTTATCCCAGTGTTCCACTAGTGCTTGGACACCATCAAGGTAGAAACTTTTCTCAGTAAGTCGGAGCCACATCTGAAACGCTGGCCTCCCAGGAACCCCTTTAATGTCCCAAACATGTGGAAAGGATGTGGCAATAACTCCAGCCAATTTCCTGTATTGTGCAAGTGGTGAGGTAGACAGTATGAGGTGGTGCAATGTCCTGCAAAAACAGGACACCTTTGGTGAGGAAACCTTTCCTGAGAGCCTTCCACTCGCTGAATGTTAATGGGAATGACTGCAGTGGGCTCTGAGCCACCTCAGCCAGGATTGCCATTCACAGATATTCTTTTTTTTTTTAAATGTTTGCACCATTCAAGTGTTTTACTGCAGCTAAGATTGGCCTTTCCTAGAGTCTTCTGTAAATGTCGATCGCTTTTACGCCTTCATTCACCAGAATTTTCATCATGAATCTGGGTTTGTTTTAAACACCCTTCGTACAATCTAGCTTGATATTTTGAAATAAGATTTTTTTCCCTGCTCCGCGTGCCTGAAATGCAGGATGTGTGGCTAATGGGAATATGGAAAGCCAAGACAGATTTGTTAATCGGTCTTTAACAGCAGCATGGGGAAAACAAGCAGCAAATGATTTTTTAAAAAGTTTTGTTAATTTATGTTGTATGTAGTATCTCGGTCCTGGAGGAAAATTGTTTTGTTTCACTGTATATAGTTGAAATGATAATAAAAGCCTACTTGACTTGAAATATTGAGTAGGTCCCCCTGTCGCCACCAAAACATCCTCGACTCCCTGAAGGCATGGACTCCACTAGACCTCTGAAGGTGTGCTGTGAAATCTGGCAAAAAGACATTAGCAGCAGATAAAACTGTGAGGTCGGGACTCCATGGATCAGACATGTTTGTCAGGTGCATTCTGCAGATGCGTCATTGGATTGAGATCTGGAGAAATTAGAGGCAACACTCTGGTCCCTTGAACAATACCTGAACATTCTTTGCAGTGTGGCAGGGCGCATTATCCTGCTGAAAGAGGCCACTGCCAATTATTTGTCACATGTACCTTACAGTACAGTGAAATGATTTTTCCACATGTCACAGTTAGGGATTGGGTCAGCCAGGAGCAGACCACTTGTTCAAGAACTCAACTCTGGCAGCTTGATGGTGTTGATGCTTGAACTTCTGACTTTCAGAGCCACCACGGCCTCCCTATTCAATAGGGAATACTGTGCCCATGAAGCTCAGGTTTTTCTTGAATCACACATACATTTTTTGCCTTAAAAAGAGGCCTTATAAAGATTTCTTTAGAGAGGATCATTGATGAGTTTACCATATTTGTGTAGGCTTTGCAGCTGCAAAGCTGCCTGTGCTTACTGCTGATTTCATCTGAGTTTGGAGTACTTGAATGGGAAACGACTTGGGATTACCGGTTACTGTAAACTATGAGGCAGTATTGGCTCAAATGCTTAAGGCTATGGGTTACTTAACTGAAGGTTGGGGGTTCCACTGTTAAGCCATTGAGTAAGGATTTTAATCCTGTCTGCTTCATGAGCACTGTATCCCCGGCTGATTCTGCACTCTGACCCCAGATTCCTAACTTGAATATGTGGGAACAATATTTTATTATGCTGTAAGGTACATGCAACAAATAATCAAATTTTATCTTATAAGAGTGTATTTGGTCTGCAGCATTGTTTGGGTAGATGGTACATGTCAGAGTAACATTCATATGGATGCCAGGTTTTCAGGCAGTTTGCCGATGCTCTCAATGTCCTTCAATGAACTTTGGATGCCCAAGATCATGTAGTGGGTTTCCACAGATTGTCCTTTCCACCTTTGTACCAGGAACATCCCCAAAGACCTACCATTTTGGAAGTGGTATGATACTGATACTGATCTGGCCATCACAATTTTAGTCTATTCATTTATTCTGCATCCATTATTTCATACTGCTTTCTCTGTTTAGAGTCACAGGGCACTTGGAGCATATCCTATGAGGCGGTGTGCCATTCCATCACACTGCAGGCAATTTCTGAACACCAATTAGCCAAAACCTGCATGTCTTTGGGCTGTGGGAGGAAACACACCAAGAATATGCAAATTCCACACACACAAACCCGAAGTGGGAATTGGCAACGGTGCTAACCACTTAGCCACAGTGCACCCGTGCCACCACTGTATTTGTTGTTAGTCTTTTGGCTGCTCATGTCGAGGGGTTGCCACAGAGGGCCATCCGATCCACACACAAGCTTGGCACAGGTTTTCGCCGAATGCCGTTCTAGACGCAACCCTCCCATTTTATTCGGGCTTGGGACTGGCACTGGATCCAGTGGCTGGGGTTTGGGCATTGGGTGGGAATCAAACCGGGCCTTCCGCATGACAGGCGAGAAACCTATCACTTAGCCACCAAAAAAAAGCAAAAAAATGTAAATAAATAACAGCAACAGACAGAATAAACCAACAAACTAGGGAACAGTGCTAACCAATAAGCCATTGTGGTGTCTGACTCTATTCAAAGTCAATCAAATCTTTACACTTGTCCATGTCCACTTGGATATGTAGTTGTCTCTCTCTGTTCACTGTCATTGCCAATTGTGACACTGATTTTTTCATTTAAGAGCTTTGCTGAATTCTTACCGAAATGTTGCCAGTGCAAACTTCTAAATTCTACCTACCCGCCAGACTGGTGAAACCAGAGAACAGCACAAGCACAAGGAGACCATTGCCTCTGCAGACACAGAGACTGGACTACAAACTCTGGATTATGATGTGGCATATTTTTGAATTCAGCGGCATATTAAGTGGGAGGGACTTTTAGTGGCTGGGGATTAACTGTATGAACAGTAGTTTGAAAGCGTTCTTCATGTATCTCAGGGGAACTCTGTTTTAGTCTTTGGCCTCTTAGGGTCACTAGCTGTCTACATTTATAACTAACATCTTTAGATCATTGTAGGCACCGGCACACGTGACATGTAAAACACTTTCACATCTTGCTCACACGTTTTCTCCTACTAAACATCTAAGAAGGCTTTGAGTGAGAGGGAAGGTGTGAATAATTGCACCAACTGGGAATCGTGTCCATGTCCATAAAGGCTTTTACTAAAAATGGTGTTTGACATTTAATTATTTAAAAAAACAAAACAAGCAACTGCTGAGCAGTTTCTAACGGAACAGCATTTTGGGGCAGGTTTGCTGTCATCAGCATTTGTGAATCCATAGTGTGTGTGTGCCATTGCCTGGCTTGTCTTAGGTTATTTTTAACTTGAACACAAGTGTCGCAAAAGCAGCTGCTGCCTGCGTACTCCCTGATCCTACTACAGATTACTACAGCGCCATCAGTTATACAATACTCCATAAGAAACAGAAATAACAGGCTTGTGACGCAACTACATGCATGCCCACATTTATATATATAAACATGATCTCAGTGGAATTCAGTTCTGCTTTTAAATACAGAGATGAATGGATGAAACATAGTTGGAATTTTTTTCCTTTCTTTTTTTTAAAATCACAATTACATCAATATACAAGTAACCCTACTTTGGTCTTCATTCATTTAATCTAGTTTAGAGAAGTGATTTGAGAAATCTTGATCTCTGTCAAACTCCTTTTTAATAAAGAAAACAATATTAATGGAATCTCATATTTATTAATTAATTGGTTTATCCTGTGATCGATCCGTAGTCTATCCAAGGGCACCCTGGGTGCAAGGCAGATATATATATACAGTACGGGACATGTATACCAAGAGACGTTTCAGAATATTATACACGTTCATACACTTGTTCACTCCTAACATTTTCTTTTTCTTGGGGAGGGTGAGAGGGAACTGGAGAAGCTGAGGAAAGCCACACATACAAAAAGGAAAACTTGTGAAACTGTATGGTAACTGGAGCTCAGGATTGATCTTCAGGACCTAGGTGCTATGTGGTGCGATGATTACTTTCTGTGCCACTGAGCATGATAAAAAAAGAAAAAAAGTTTTAAAATAAATTCCAATTAGCCAGAATAATTCTGCAATAAGGACATTGATAATGAAAGATGCGTTGAGTTGAAAGATTCATTAAATGAAATGTACATGTAATTACTAACATACCTGAATGGAAATCCTTCTCCAAACCAAATCCTGAATTCTGAATCATGAAATCATTGAAATTGGTTCATGCAGAGTTTGCAAATGGAGCCATTGGGATTCCCACTGGCAGGTCGAATTATTTTCAGGACTGAAATTGAGCTGGAAAACCCCCTTGACAATTACGCTCTATCAACCTTGACAGGGCGAACATGGTACATGCTTCTTCTAATGCAATAAAGTCTATTAAATTGCATTTGGATGGCTCAGTGGAGAGCTGCAATGGTTGTTAAATAAATAATCACAAGTTAGTTGGTAGTGTGCATGATGACGGAATTAGAATTATTATTTATAAATTTGTTTTTGAAAATTCTGACCAATGAGTTCGATATGAATGAAAGATGAATTAAATGTATCTTAATCATGTTTGTTTCGTTTGCTCTAATTTAATCTTGTAAATTTCAAATCGTTGGACGATATCGGACAGATCTGCTAGATCAAAAATGTAAGAAAGAATTATTACATTTTGCTCATCGTTCAAACTTCAAACATGCATACTTTCCTATTAATAAGCTCCACACACACACACACATTGATTGAACATGGGCATATCACTTTGCTATGTGCTGCACATGGAAATGCACATGTGTGTGTACATGTAAGTGCTATCCATAGTGGCGTTGAAATGTGTATTAGCTTCTTTAGGGTTCACCCCCGAAGGCCGAGTATATCACTCTCAGTCTCGGCCTGTCCCCCTCCCTGTAGAAAAAAAAATAGAAATAAAACATGATCCTCCTCTTCCTTATGTAGGCTCCCATATTGAGTGACGGTCCTGCATGCTTATGTCTGTTCGTCTCCTCCATCTATCTCTGCGTCTTATTCCTAACTAACTGGCCACACTGGCAACACTTTCACTATTAGCTGTACATTTTCCGTGTTTCATGCCGTAACATGATGAAATTGCAGAATTACATGGACGCTATCCGAATACTAAATGTTAAACCTTTAGATTATAGTAATGCATTTTATTTGATCTCGAAGGGTGGAATGTGAGGACTTTGAAATATTTTGCCCCTACACTTCATACCATTTGTAACCAGTGAAACTTCTAACAGCTTTCTACCACCTAGCACTTTCCCTCTTTCCCCTTTGACCTCCTGAGGGGCCAGTTGAGCCATCACTCATGTCCCCCCCCATTACCCGTCTTCTGTCTCACTCTCTCACCTTCTCCTCTCTCCTTATTCCACTGACCATGCATGTTCCAAAAACAGCTCTCCTTTTCATTTCGGCACAACCCCTCAGCCCCCTCTAAGTCTTCGGGGTCCCTGTCCAAGTCTGAATCCGTTGTCCTGACCACGCCCCAGAAAAGCCAAATACGAAGAGCCGGAATTCGGGGGCATGACCAAGAGCTTGCTTGACCAATAGGATGAATCAAGGTGGTATAAAATGCTACACAGGTTTGCATTCGTTCGCTCTTTCTGTCAGTCCAGCACTCCTGTAAGGAGGGGGGTCAAAGTAACAGGGACAGACTTCTTGGTCCAAAAGAGCATCACGAGCAAAAGAAGCACAAACGGATTGATAAACACCGTCAGTCTCACCTATTTTGCTCCTGAAGATCCTTCAGCCCTAGCAGGATGGAGGACGCCCACACCAAGAGCCCCGCGGAAGTCGTAGCCTTCTTCGGGGTCAGCGAGACCGGGTTTTCACCTGACCAGGTCAAGAGGAACTTGGCCAAGTATGGCTACAATGGTGAGAAAGACAGAATGGAGAAATGGAATGGAGTTAAAGCAGGTCATGAATAGTTTTGGAATAGGATGTGAGTAGTAACTAACTTGAGCTTGAGTGGGTTGATATGTCCCCTAATGAAGCATTGTGAAACCATACAGAAGCTTTGGTTCAATTATGCAACAATAAGAAGTAAGGTCTAAATTCTTGGGTGAAGCTTGAAGTGACACCAACAGGTTGTGCACCAGAAGTTGAGAAGCAGTGCTTTAAAATAGCTCACAAGGAAGGCGAAAGAAGACAGGTGATGGCGCAAGGGCCTTGCTTTGGTGATTCGAGAAGGCTGATTTCATGAGCGGTATTTCTGCTGAAGGGAGGAGGGAGCTTCTTATAGGGTGGGCAGTCTGCGTTTGCAGAAACGCAGCTGGCATTGCAAAGTCATGATGTACACACCAGTGAAAGAAGACTGGCTTTATGAAAGCTCTTTCGCTGGTGGCCATGATAAAATGAGCTTGTAATGGAGTGGGTTGTTGGAAGATGCTTGATTTGTTCTTGAAATGTTTTCAATTCAAGTCTTGGAATAAATGTGTGCCTTTCAAAAAATACACTCAATCTATCTATCAATGAAACAAACAAAAGCGAAGGATATATCATACTTTTGCACTTCCTGTAAGAAGTTATTCTAGACATAATGCCCAAGAATGATAACTTGGTATGTAACTGTATTTGTTCTTCTCAAGCTGAAATTCTGGTAGCTGTCCTTTGGTATGACAAACAGTTACACAAATAGTGGAATATCACGCATATTAATCTACTTGTTCTCTCTCTCTTTCTCACTCTCGTCTTACCCTGATCTACAGAACTGCCAGCTGAGGAGGGTAGGTTTTCACATTTCATATACATTGTGGTTCCATAGAAAGATATCTCAAATTCTTAACATCTCAATTAGCCATGTGGTTTGATCTGTTATTAAATAATAGCTAAACAACTCCAAGTCCTCAGTCGAGACGTACATTGGTTTCTGTAATCAAATCGGAACAGATGCTAATACACATGTTTATTGAATTTGACTCTAATGTCCATCCATCCATCCAACCTGTTTCAGGAAAGTCCATCTGGGAGTTGGTCATTGAGCAGTTTGAGGATCTGCTTGTGCGAATCTTGCTGCTTGCTGCCTGCATCTCTTTTGTAAGTATCCCCAAAATTAATGTATGGGCACAATGTCCAAAAATCATGACTTACAACAAGACTAGCTTATCAGTGTGTCTACAGTGAAGCAGCTCAGGAGATCCTGGAGGTCTTAGTGATGCTCTGGCCACTTGTGTTAAATGGCTTTTCAAGCCAAGGTTTAACAAATAATAATTACAGACATGCAGTTATCTGTACATTTCAGACATTTCAGATCATAGGCTATGGTGAGACCATACCCTATGACCATATGATCGGGTGTAGCTTTATTGATCAGATACAATCTTGAGGTCTTTTGTGCATTGAGTGATTTTATAAAGGCATTTGTTTAATTGATTGTTAGGGTCACAATTAAGAGGCGACTTGAAGCATTTAGCAATTTATCCACATCATTTTCTTACACTTAATGCATAGCACACCCTGATACCATCTATGGTGAGATATTCGTGCTTCACTTGCCAATTTGACAAGCGGTCCAAGGAGTTATGTTTGTCTGCTGGCCAAATTGGCTTGGCTGCACAGCAAACATAAGCAAGCTTGAACGACAGCTGTGCGTCCGCAACAGAAGAAGCCCATCCAAGATGGCGCGGATTCTCTGCTGTGCACCTGAAATAGTTTCCTTAAGAGCTTATCGATGCCAGTTGCTTGTTATGTCATCTATCAGAACATACTCTCTTCTTTCAAGTCCGCCTCTTTTTTAACAAGGCTGCTTCTTTGAAGCAAGGAATGGTGTTAAGGTAAGGTTAGAGGGGGTGTAAAGAAGTAAGGCTTGGACATTAAGGGGTATCGATTGCTTCTGCCCTCCTCCTCATGCCTTGGACAGCTGTCGCAATGGCCTTAGAAGGAGAATATTGAAGAGCAAAGGAGACAGGCAAGAGGTGTTTATTTTAAGAAAAGCCTCAAGCTGGGCAGAGAAACTTAATCTCTCAGCAAAGGTCAGGACCAAGGGAAGATGGTATACAGAGTGCTGAAAATGAGGTACACAGAAGGGAGGGTCAGTGTTAAGCATAGACTCTGAGACATAATATCTGACAATGTTATGCAACAGGATACTATGAAATATAGTTTTCTGTGTTTCACAAGAGCAGTGGCGATCACTAGGACCATCAGGAATCCAATTTCTGCCATAGGTCTAGAGAGAGAAGAAAAACCTCGCCTGAGACATAAATAGCCTACTATGAAGATCAAATTTTATGATACTATTAAAATTCTTGGGTGCAAAAAGCCAAATCCAAATGTTGCTTTTCTTTCTCTGACTCCCAAGCAGTGGAGTTTGATGATGCCTTCATTGATCTGACATTCATATAAAACAATAAAGTCACCTTCATCGATACCATCTTTGTGGTCTTTGAAACAAGCCTTCATGTTGTTCTAACCCATATCATCTTCCTCTGTAGGTTCTGGCTTGGTTTGAAGAAGGTGAGGAGACTGTCACAGCCTTTGTCGAGCCATTTGTCATTCTGCTTATTCTCATTGCCAATGCCGTGGTCGGTGTGTGGCAGGTCAGAACCATAAGAACAATCTAGCAAGTTATATCATGCTTTTCAAATCAACAACTGTGTTCAATTTGATGTGCATGCAGCATGTCCTGTGGACTAAAACAAAGTTTTATATGTAACAGGAGCGTAATGCTGAGAGCGCCATCGAGGCTCTGAAGGAGTACGAGCCTGAGATGGGCAAAGTCTACCGATCTGACAGAAAGAGCGTGCAGAGGATCAAGGCCAGGGAGATCGTCCCTGGTGACATTGTAGAGGTTTCCGGTGAGGCACCTTTGCTTTTCACTTCACTTCACCCCCTTTCTGACAGGTCTACTAGCACACGTCTTGTACACTAGAGGAGACCTTCAGGGCAGGCATAAGAAGCTAGCATCCTAACAGAGGATCATAGTGGAGCATGTGTCAATGACATGCTCAGGTTATTTAAGGTAGCGTGAGAGAGGGAGGGAGCATTAGAACTGTGGAGGCACGAGGGATGGTTTTAAAAACATGCTGAGAGAAGGAAAACAAAATCTTGGGTATAAATACGTCCCTGACACCTGCTAGTTGCACTGCTTGCCTCTTTGCTTTGCTTCCTTCTTCTTGTTTATTCAAACTACTCTATATGAAGCCTGATTTAATTACAAAAATGGATGGCACTGCTCTTATTACAGCAGCTCGCAGTATACAATATTGCAACCTTATATTATGTATTATTATATATAATAACAGCTTACAAATATTCAAACACTGCAAATACCCCTAGTTATGTAAATGTATTATTAACCAGATATAGCCCAAGAAATCTCTTTCCCACCCAACAAAGTAAAGTCTGACTTTGAGAACTTATGTCTTTACTCCAGTTGGTGACAAAGTCCCTGCTGACATCAGGATCACTGCTATCCGTTCCACCACCCTGCGTGTTGACCAGTCCATCCTTACTGGTAAGTATAAATGTTTAGATTCTAAAATAAGATTCTTCCACTTCAATTAGAACCTTTTGTGATGATGACATTATTTGTATATTTGATCATGTAAACCTACAACATTCTTAGGTGAGTCTGTCAGTGTGATTAAGCATACCGATCCCGTCCCTGACCCCAGAGCCGTCAACCAGGACAAGAAGAACATGCTTTTCTCTGTGAGTTGGCAATAATCCACCTGAACATGCTCATGATTTAGTCATGATAATCCATAAATTCTATCTCATTCTTTCATCTCTTTCCATCCATGGTCCTGGAGAGCCCTAGGCTAGATCTGTAAAAGGTGGCAATAGGTTCTGCAGGACCAGGCTTGGGAAACTATCCTTCATTTTCTTTCCACCCCATTAACCAATCTATCTGCTCAGCCAAACAGAACATGTGTATCTTTCATTCATTTGATCTTTGATCCCACTTATTCTAGAAACTGTTTATCCACCCATCCATCCATCCATCCATCATTAATTCCATTCCCATTGCCTCCTCCCATCCAGGGCACCAACATTGCTGCTGGCAAGGCTATTGGTGTTTGCATCGCCACCGGCGTCTCCACCGAGATTGGCAAGATCCGTGACCAGATGGCTGCCACCGAGCAGGAGAAGACCCCTCTGCAGCAGAAGCTGGATGAATTCGGCGAGCAGCTCTCCAAAGTCATCTCTCTGATTTGCGTCGCCGTCTGGATGATCAATATCGGCCACTTCAATGATCCCGTCCACGGTGGCTCATGGATCCGTGGCGCTGTTTATTACTTCAAGATCGCTGTCGCCCTGGCTGTCGCTGCCATCCCTGAGGGTGAGGATAGGATTCTCAAATATTATGACCGCAGATCAATCCCGGCGAGCCTGTTGAGTCTGGTTCACAAGTTTAACAAGGTTTCTTCCTGTTGCCATCTCAGGGAGTTTTTCCTTGATCATTTTGATTTATACACATTTCAATCATTTTCTTTTTGATTCTGTAAAACTGCTTTGCAACAATGACAATTGTCAAAAGAGCTATATAAGTAAAATTCTATTTCAATTCAATTCAATTCAATTTTATTTGTATAGCGCTTTTAACAATTGTCATTGTCGCAAAGCAGCTTTACACAGTCAAAACGTATAATATCAAAACTGGTATATTTAAAATTAAATAGAATTCAATCAAACTAGACAAAGAACTAAATTTATCAAGGGGGAGAAAGAAGGCATTACTATTGACAGCAGCTTCAAAATTCATACTTGTCTAGGGCAGTCAGGTTTACAAAAAAACTAAGAACCAAAACCAGGGAAACTACTTGCTAGTAAGTAGTTGAATCAAGAACTAGTGCATCCTTACATAAACCTTATCTGTTGGTGAACATTATCAATGTTGCTGGAGCGGTAACAATAAAAGATATGTTGTGAGGCGTTGCTGCTGTTATTTTTTAGCTGGTATGAACCTTACCTTGTGAAACAGATATATTTTTGCTAATTAACGTAGAGGCTAATCTGCTCTGAAGGGAAATGTGTTAGCAAGCTTCATGTTTGCTTGAAAAGCTAACATGTTTGCTAACTGAGCTATAACAATCCTGAACAAACATTTCTTCACATAATGGTGCTTTAAAGCCAGCAACATTAGCTAATTTACTGATGAAGGTGGCTGTTGTTAGTAAAACTAGCAGGGAAATTACCTTGTGCACTAGCATGCTAACAGTTCCTGCTAGCTCTCATAGGATCTACTCTGTATTCGCCACAGATTCTGTCACTTTTCATGTCAGAGTATGATTTTTATCAGTATTTTTATTTCATTTCTACAGGTCTGCCAGCTGTCATCACTACCTGTCTGGCTCTCGGTACCCGTCGTATGGCCAAGAAGAACGCCATTGTCCGTTCCCTGCCCTCTGTTGAGACTCTGGGCTGCACATCTGTCATCTGCTCAGACAAAACCGGCACCCTCACCACCAACCAGATGTGTGTCACAAAGGTGTGTATGGCTTTTTTGTTAAACATTACAACGCTTAGTTGGCTCTTATCTGGTTCTACTGTTAATCCAATATATTAACTGCTCTATAAAGGATAAGGGGTTCTGTTATTGTAAAAATATTGGCACATATATAAAACCTACTAGTTATTTGGGCCACTCATGTTTCATATGAGCTAACTGGCTAATAATAACACAATCAACACATCAAAACATAGCTATACACGTTCCAAAGGCATAACAGCTGCAAATTATACAGATGGTTAAATCTGTTAAACATTTCACATAAAAATTGTGTAACGATAACTATTTATTAAAATTCTCCTCAACAGATGTTCATCATTGACAGAGTGGACGGTGATCATGTGTCCCTGGATTGCTTTGATATCTCCGGCTCCAAATACACTCCTGAGGGCGAGGTGTAAGTAGCACATAAAGTGATTCGTCTTTGCCTGTAACAATATTTTCCCCAAATTATTTATTCCACAGCAATTTACCAACATCATAATGACATCATAATCAGTATTTCTTTATAGTTATAGTTAATGTTGGTGAATGTCTGCAAGATAAGTTATCACTTGACTTGCAGCTATAGCTTTAATCTCTAACTGTTACAAATCGCCGACACTGGAGACTCCTTCCATAAATGTTAGGTGAACATCTCCTTATTATTGACTCTCAATGTTCATGAATATAAATTTTTGCTTTTTAGGACAAGAGGAGGTGCTAAAGTTGACTGCAGTCAGTATGACGGCCTGGTGGAGCTTTCCACCATCTGCGCCCTGTGCAACGACTCTTCTCTGGACTTCAATGAGGTGAGGAATGATTACATCCTTTCATTTTTATCTTTTTATATTCAAAACCTGCTCCTTAATACAGACTCAAAGGAAATGAAGCAGCTCAGGATTATTTAAATTCTTACTCACTCATTATATTGTTGTGTGTTTATCACTGAGAGAGCAGTTCATGTAGTTCATTTGTAGTGAAAGATGTTTCATGTTTTATGTGTGTGCTCACTCCACAGTCTAAGAAGATCTATGAGAAGGTTGGTGAGGCCACTGAAACTGCCCTGTGCTGCCTGGTGGAGAAAATGAACGTGTTCAAGAGCAGCGTTAGCAACCTGTCCTGTGTGGAGAGAGCCAATGCCTGCTGCAGCGTGAGTCACACCAGCCTCCATTGTTTAGTGTTACGCTCTAAATATCTTTTCCTTGCATCAGTATTCAAGTAACTGATACTTAAACTGTTATCTAAAAAATGTTTTAGTCTTTTCTGACCTCATGACTGTTCTTCTTTATTACCTGCAGGTTATTAAGCAGCTGATGAAGAAGAACTTTACCCTGGAGTTCTCCCGTGACAGGAAGTCCATGTCTGTGTACTGCACCCCAACCAGAGGAGACAGCGGCAGCAAAATGTTTGTGAAAGTGAGTTTACTCTTCCAAGTCTCCTTTTATTTTTATTCTAAACTAAATTTGTTATTATTAGTACTAATAATATTCGTTATTCGTTAATATCCTATTCGTGTCCCTAAGGGTGCCCCTGAAGGTGTGATCGACAGGTGTGCCTACGTGCGTGTTGGCTCTGCCCGCGTGCCCCTGACTGCCCCCATTAAGGAGAAGATCATGGCCATCATTAAGGAATGGGGTACTGGCCGTGACACATTGCGTTGCCTTGCTCTCGCCACTCGTGACAATCCATTGAAAGTTGAGGAAATGAACCTGGACGACTCCACCAAGTTTGCTGATTATGAGGTATTAACGCTCATCATTATTACTTACCATCTATCATCTATCACGCACACTATTCACCGCCGTCAACATAAACACCGTCACCAGTTCCCAGCGGGCATGTGCCAAACCACAGTCTGAATTTCTTGTTGCTTGATTCCTGTGTTGTCTCTCAGGTTGACCTGACCTTCGTCGGCTGCGTTGGTATGCTGGATCCCCCTCGTAAAGAAGTCACTGGCTCCATTCAGCTCTGCAGGGATGCTGGCATTCGTGTCATCATGATTACTGGTTCGTATCTCACATGCAATTTTATTGTCGCCTTTTTCTGTATCTTTTACTCAGCATGTAACAAAAAGACCCAAATCAAATCTTCTGCTCTCAGGTGACAACAAGGGAACTGCTGTGGCTATTTGCCGTCGTATTGGAATCTTTGGTGAGGATGAGGATGTGACTGGAAAAGCCTACACTGGCCGTGAGTTTGATGACCTGCCTCGTTCTGAGCAAAGTGAAGCTGTAACCAGGGCCTGCTGCTTCGCCCGTGTCGAGCCTTCCCACAAGTCCAAGATTGTTGAGTTCCTGCAGGGCTACGATGAAATCACTGCCATGGTGAGCAATACATTTGGCTAGAGTACAAATTTGCATTTTGCTTTCCTCAGCACTTTATGTTTTCTCTCTGTTTGCACAATTTCCTTTTGTTCTCCACTTTTTTTGCTCTATTTTCCATTACATTTTTCCCCTATCTGAAATAATTCAATTCCGCAATCCTTCCCCATTAATTCAATTGAATATTCCCCCCCCTCTTCCATCCAGACTGGTGATGGTGTGAATGATGCCCCCGCCCTGAAAAAGGCGGAAATTGGCATTGCCATGGGCTCTGGCACTGCCGTTGCCAAGTCAGCCTCTGAGATGGTCTTAGCTGATGACAACTTCTCCTCCATTGTGGCTGCTGTTGAGGAGGGCAGAGCTATCTACAACAACATGAAGCAGTTCATCCGCTACCTGATCTCCTCCAATGTTGGAGAGGTCGTCTGGTGAGAGCTGTGGTAACTTAAGAGATGATTAATTTTCCCCATCTTCAAGGCTGAGTGTTGCTAACTATCACTTCTTTTTCTTTTGACATTCTTTAGTATCTTCCTCACTGCTGCTCTTGGTCTTCCTGAGGCTCTGATTCCAGTGCAACTGTTGTGGGTGAACTTGGTCACTGATGGTCTGCCCGCCACTGCTTTGGGCTTCAACCCTCCTGATCTGGACATCATGGGAAAAGCTCCTCGTTCTCCAAAGGAGCCCCTTATTTCAGGCTGGCTCTTCTTCAGATACATGGCCATCGGTGGTAAGTACATGTAAGATTCATGGTACAGTGAAGTCCACATGAATAGGAGAGCTATTGTGAATATGTTATAGGAACATATTAAACTCCTTAGTGGAGCGTTACTTTCTTTTTCAGTAGCCCATCTATTTAAGACAATATTATTTAGGTGTAGGGTAGACCCATGGATATTTAATACTTAAATTGCTACAGTCTTAGCGTGCATGCATGGTCCCCCATCTGTTTTCAGGATTATAGAAGACTAGAATTGTGCATAGGCTCAAACATTTGGCTGTAAGTCCAAAGTCTTAAATACATATTATAAAGGTACTCTTGATGAAGTCGGTAGCAAAGGGACCACAAATCTTAAACTTGGCAATACCAGGTTGGAGATTACCAAGCCACTTGCTATTGCTAAGCTAAGGACTTTTTAGGCATAAATGAGCACCATTTCCCCTGCCTTTATAGGGAGTAAGATTCATATAATTACCAAGGTCTTCATGAGTAGACTTTGTTTTAGAAGACTCCCCTCCATAACACACTTGTTCTTCTTTCTCTGCTTAGAAAGTTATGTGGTAACCAGTCCAATGAATTAAGTAGTCTTACTGGGTCAGGTGTAGCGTAGTGGTTAAGGCATTGGGCTACTGACTGGAAGGTCACTGGTTCAAACTCCAGCTTCACCAAGTTGCCACTGTTGGGCCCTTGAGCAAGGCCCTTAATCCTCGATTGCTTAGAGGTAAAAAAAAAAAAAAAAAGATAAAAAATGTGCTCAAGTGTAAATGTAGTCTGTGCCTCAGCAACAACATCTAATTGGTGGCCTGTGCTCTTGGCGTGATTGAAAAAGCTATTTCTTTTTATTTTAAGGATATGTCGGTGCTGCCACTGTTGGTGCTGCTGCCTATTGGTTCCTGTATGATGATGAGGGTCCAAATGTGACCTACTATCAACTGGTGAATCTTTATCTGCACGTTTATGCTGAAAAAAAATCATCACAGTAACGTGTTCAGAGAATTGAATGCCTTTCCTTTGTTGTCCAGTCCCACTTCATGCAGTGCCACGAAGAAAATGAGGACTTTACTGGAATTGAATGTGAGGTGTTTGAGGCTGCTCCTCCTATGACCATGGCCCTGTCTGTGCTGGTCACCATTGAGATGTGCAATGCCCTTAACAGGTAAGAAACTGTCTTTCTCTGTAAAACCTAGCACTGCCCATTAAAATGTTTTAAGGTGAAATAGCAGAATTGCAAGACCTTGAACAAGGCACTGCTGCCAGTTGAGAGATCATAGACTGACAGATTTCCACTTTTTAGCTCATCCTGATCTCCAGAGTTAGCACCTTAACCAGTAACTGCTTTTGACAGGTCATAGAGCCATGGAGATTTAAAGAAATGTCAGTCTCAAGTGATTCAGTGGTTTTATATTTGATCTAACAAAGTTTTTTATCCACATGTAAATAGCTTGTCTGAGAACCAGTCACTTGTCCGCATGCCCCCATGGAGCAACGGCTGGCTGTTGTCCGCTATGACCCTCTCCATGTCCCTGCACTTCATGATCATCTACGTGGACCCACTGCCTGTAAGTCTGTCCCTCCAACAGGATCTCCAACACTGTCCCTCCAAGCATCTCTAACACTGCTATCTTTCACTTTATCAACACTTAATCCATCCTGTAGACAGTCACTCTTAATGATGAGGATTTGATGGACATTTTTCTCATTTCAATATTCTTTAGCTGGTCTTCAAGCTGACCCATTTGAATGTGGAGCAGTGGATGGTAGTGTTGAAGCTGTCCTTCCCTGTCATCCTCATTGATGAGGTGTTGAAGTTTGTTGCTCGCAACTACCTGGAGGGTAAGACCAACATCATGGAACTTGTTTTTTTTTCTCCAAAATTCTTCTAATTCTAATGATTTCATTTTGTTAAGTAATTTAAAGGAATTAATTTACCAGTTAACTGATGAAAAAACATCTTGTATAAGTAGTTGTTTTTACAACTAACATATGTATATAATAATATATCACATTCACAAAATCTATCTATCTATCTATCTATCTATCTATCTATCTATCTATCTATCTATCTATCTATCTATCTATCTATCTATCTAAATGTTTAATCACTAAATATATCCCATCCTCATTCCATCTCTCCATTTTAACTCTCTTACTCATTTTTTCCACTTCATCACTAATTCTTCTATTCACTTACAGCCTAAACCAGTTCCCTCCCTCAGTTACCAAGTAACAAAAGCAAGGTACCCCAAAAATGTCTTTGTGGTCCGTCTGTATCTGTCAACTTATGTGCTTGTCTTCAAATAGAATAGAGAGAGAGAGAATCAAATTCAGTATATTTGTTGGGCATTTGCGCTGCAGTTTATTTTAGTTGTGGAGCGTTATTATCATTATTGAATTAATTTCACTTTTATTTGCTTGGTGTGGGGGGGGGGGGGTGTTGGGGGATGGTGGTGGTGGTTGTTTGTGTAGTTGGCTATTCCAATTTAATATACACTTTTTCTTCTTAATTAGCTTAGTGCTTTAAATTGATCAGAATAAAAAAAAAAAAAGAATGAATCAACTATTATCCTATCAACTGGTATAATTAATCAAAGATAGCAGTGACCCTGGGTTTGACAATTTTAATGAGGAAAACTGCAAGAAAATTACTTAAAAATGGACGTGTGAGTGTGGTGCATTAGAACAAATTGAAAACAGAAATTTGTTTGATTCCAGTTCTTTATGAAAAAAAAGTTCTTAGGATTTGGTGCCACTGGACTGGTGTTTAACTTCATATTCAATGAAAATAATTTTGCTTAGAAAGACCATCATGAATGTTTAAAAAAAAAAAAAAATACATTTACTGGATTATTTTCATATAGAATTTGATTAGCTGGGTTATCTTATGTAGTTTTTGAGTAATGAAAATGCTTAAATGTGCAATGCTTTTATACAGAAGCTCAAAGTGTGGTTGCATGAGTGGCAGTTTGTAAAAAAAAAAAAGTGCATCGGCTTGCTTCACCTGTGTCTACAGACAGCAGGTGCTAGTGTCTTTCATGCAATGGCGGAGCCCTAGCTAGTAATTGGCTAGCATTAAATCAGACAAAATCTTTGAAATCTGCATGAAAATGAATTGCTTCTGTTTGTCCCAGCAATATAATATAGAATTGCAGTTATGTAGCAGGTTTAATAAACGTATTTAAGCAGTACTGCCTTGCTTGACATGTATTTGTGTTGTAAATGAAGAGCTAAATATTGAAAAATCGACATTAGAATGACAACTCCTGTCTCTCTCCCATTTAGGTAAGGTTGACTTGTAGAAAAAGTTAAAGAGGCATGAAAGGAGACGATGAAATCTAGAAGAGGAGTCAAGCCATGACATCGAGCCGAAGAGGAGCCTTTTATGAGCCCTCCACTATGGGGGAGAGAGAACAAAACACAGAAGAAAATCTATGTAAAAAAAATCTATAAAACTGACTGATAGAAAATCTATTAAAAAAAAATGTTTATGGAAATGATTAAATTAATATATAGAGAAACGGTTCCAAATTAGTGTTTGACTGATTATTCATTTTATTCTTAAATCTAATAATAAATGTATTAAAGTTGCATTTTTTTTGTTAAACTTGTACACTCTCTTCCTCGTCTTTTTTCTTTTACACATGCTGTCTGTTAGCATGAGGGTTAACTGTCCGTCCACCTTTTAGCTATAACTTTACCCCAAAAATCTTTAAAGTAGTTGGTCAGGGATAGAGTAATATTCTTAGAATAAGTCTCTTAGTCGCTTTGAACATCGAAAAACCTTCTTAAAATTTTATGTACTGTTTATTTGCTTACCCTCATTTTACACCTCAGCACTGCAAAATTCTGCTATCATTAATTTAAACAATATTTAATGTATATATAAAACATTTATGGAAGGAGTCTCCAGTGTCAGCGCTTTGTAACAGTCAGACATAAAGCTGGATCTTTAGCTTTTCCGACATACAAAACGTTTTCAGGACACAGGTTACACCTTGCGGTTTCTCCGTAACATGAAAATCTGTTTTTTGTTTATTTGTTTGTCTTATCGACTTCATAAGAGGGAAAGAGTAAGGCTAGTGACAGAACAACTGTTTATGGCTGCTATACTGTAATTAAAAACAGGAACAGACTTGTTTCTCTGACTTGTAACTATAAACAGAAAATAAAAAATGACATGTTCTTTTAAACATTTTTAAAAATGTAATACTTGGCCATTTTTATTCTGAAAGAGGAATAAAAAAACTTCAGGATGTGCACTAAACACAACTGGTATTCCTTATGTATTAATCATTTGTGTCAAAAATGCTGCAAATTATTGTCAAATGTTTTTTAATGATTTAACATTTTTAAACGATGATGATAAAATATGTTGGTGCCTTTGATTGAAAGCAGTTAAAAGCAAACAGTTTTTTTTTATTTTTGCATAAACCTGATAACAGTTGCAAAATCCTAGGATAACACAGAGACTGCTAAGAATATATTTCAGTAATGATATCCATGAGGTTTGTTATAGTATCTGAAATTTTTCTCGCGTATCCATGTTTATCTCAGCACTGGTTTTTGAAGACGATTTTCATATGCTGGTGCGAAAGGGAATATTCACGTCAGCCATTTGTCTGGCGTAGTCCTCATCAAACATCTGGGACTGAGTTGGTGTGAAGTAATTGGTCCAGTCTCCAACCTCCCCTGTGGAAATTAAACACAATAATCATAGAATAGTGAAACACATACTTGGCCAATACCAGGAGAGATGTTAGTAATGTTGAACGTCCAGACCTTTTCTCATAAAAGGAGAGATGGAGAAGTCGAACACTGCCTTTGGGATTGTCGAGTAGTTCGCCATTGGGTTGTCCTTCATAACTTGAAAGGATGTCAAGTTTATAATCTTGTCAATTATGTCATCAGATAATGATAGGTCAAGGTACCGCATGATCCTTAGTATTTCTCGACGAGGGTTCTGAATTTTGGAAAAAATATATATATTAATGAGTATGAAACACCTATACCAGAAGTTCCCAAACAAACAAGTCTGAAATCACACCAAAATGCTAACAGCTGATTCCCAAGGCATGTTAGTTCTGAGCTAGGTTTGGCCAGCAAATCTCAGAGATGCTTGAAGGAACCTCCACATGAATTTCAGCCAAGGTTTCCCAGGAAGTCATTGCCCAGAGCATCACTGTGTTCCCAAGGTTAACAAGGCACACCTTCCATGTACCATGTTTGGTAGGTAATATACTACATACTACATACTACAAAATACTACATACCCAGAACTCACACAAGCCCTGTTATTTTGGGGATGCTCAGATAGCCCTTATCAAAATCATAAAAAATAGTGTTCATTTAAGGTCAGGTACCCTGACCTGACCATATGCTTCATATAAATGCTAAACACTGATGCAATGGCTGAGAAATATTAGAAGTATCTTCCACCTCCTTTATGTCCTCGTAGAAAAGATAAAGGATATTTATTTTTTCTCTTTCTTTCCAGTATCCTTTCACATGGTCATACCAAGATCCCCAAGACACTATAGACAAAAGAATTGCAGTTTTTAGCTACTGTAATAGCGCAAGCATTAAAAGCATGAGGAATACCAAATCTTTCACATTATACAACATTTTTGAGACTCACATGTTCCCTTCATGAACTTTTGGACATATTCTTCCCATGGACCTGGATCTGGCTGAGTCAGATTCATTTGGTCAAAGTGGTAGTAACTGACCATGTTGTCTTTAGCATTTCGAGCCACATAAATAACCTGTAAAAATAGATGCATTTAGGAAGATGAAGATTGTGGCTAATAATGAACAATTTCCCCCTAAACCATTTGTGGGGATTACTTTCTTTTTGTTCAGGATATATGATATGTAATGAAGAACAGCACAAGATGTAAATAGAAGCACCAAGTGATGCAGGTTGTCCCTGAGAGCAAACGGTGAAATAAAAGGAGTCAAATGTAAGCTATGGGGTGGACAGGGAAGTGTGTTGCTGGTTGCTGTGTTGATTTTGGGCCTGTTATAAAAGCCTGGAGGTGGCATTAAAGTAATCTGCCTTTTAGTAAAGTAACCAATGTAACCCAGATTAGCTGCCAGAATATGGATCCAGAATGTGCCGAGCTGGGACTGGAGAGTGTTCCTCTGGACCATAACCCTTCCAATCCACCTAGTGCTTGGTGGCACCCCAGTGGTGGCATGAGACCAGGACACTTCTGAAGGTAAAGGTTGGGGCACCATCAATAATATGAAGTGGAGGTTGGATAGACAAGTAGAGGTTCACAAAAAAAGTTTTAACCACAAGATGTGGAAGGTGGGTTTGATCTTCAGATCAGCTAGGCAGTACGACACTTGATTGACTTTCCTAAGGGTCTTAAAATGCCCAATATAACGCTCTAATTTTTTGGATAGTAGCCACACTGTCTGATACCATGTGCTTGCTGGAATCTTGAACAGAGGCATCTCTTCCAATTAGCCATGTGAGCCTTCCTCTGAGTGACTTATAGAGCTACCCTTGCCTTTTGATATGGGTACAGGATATGCAAATTTGCACTCAAATGGTGACACACCTAGCAAAGAATGCCACAGAGTGTTGTTGACATACTCCACCCATATCAGATGTTCCGCCTTGATGAGAAGTTGGAGGAAGCCCAAATCCTGGTTAATCCTCTCAGTTTGACCTTTAGACTCTGGATAGACACCCAAAGACAGACTTCCCAGTAGCTCCAATGTGGTGGCAGATGGCTTTTCAGAATCAGCTGATGGTTCTGATGTATCTGATAAAAGAACAAGTCCGTTGACAGGTCATACACCTAGTCACATGCTGCAGGGGGGGGGGGGGGGGGGGGGGGGGGGTTTGAGCGGTTTCCTTGGCCTAAGGTAGTTTAGGCAGCATAAGAAACTTACAGGCCTTTGAGAAGCAGTCTACAATTACTTTTTTGGGCACACACTTGACAGGCTGCCACATACAGCGTATATGTCAAATTCAGCTGGACCTCTCAGCTGCATTTGACACGTGAACCACAAGATTCTCTTATCTATTCATACAAGTCTTTGAATCTGTTGCATGGCAATGGCTTGCTTCCTACCTAAAAGATAGGTCATATGAGGTGACCTGGATGGAATCCACATCTGCCCCATGCAGACTCCTTACTGGTGTTCCACAGGGCTCAGTACTTGGTCCTCTTCTGTTCTCCCCCACTACCTGGGCCTAAGCATCTCAGAGCAGGAAATCCCTCCTGAATGACCAGAAATTCTCCTATTGTCACGAGTAGGAGTAAGAGCTACAGTATTTATCAAAATTCTTAAGAGAAGAAATCACTCGGATCTCCACCAAGGAGAGCTCTGGAGGTGTCCTAACTGGTTAGGATTAGCGAGGAAATTGTTTGCAGGCAGAGAAATGTATGGAGAAGAGATGTTTTAGTAACACTGAGTGACACTGAGCTTATAAAAGACACATTTGGACAAAAATGGAATTCTATTTTTTAAATTGCGTGTGGTGTTTAACTGGTCCAATAACGGACGTGTCGTATGCTGTCTCTGGAGGAGTCTGATACTGTACAGTTTTTCAGTAACAGTGAAGATGAGTCTTTGAAACAGAGACACAACTACAGTGTCGGAAATAGTAAATTAAACTCTGTCCAGTTTCCCTTTCTTTTCGAAATAATTTTGATCAGGCTGACAGTTTTACATAGCTCTATAATAGGGGCTTGGAGCAGTCTGATTAGACTAACATCATGCTGCCGAGTCACATACAGTATGTAAGTTTTGTCTGTATGCATAAAGCTTTAACTGATTTCACCATTTACCTTTTCCACCATTTAAAACTACAAAAACCTGTAAAAACTACAATACCCACTATAACGTGTAGCCTACTTTACGGCTCTCAGTGTTGTAAAAAGTGACGTCACATGCTTTTCTCTGCGCAGTCCTACTTCTCCCCGAAAGTAAGAATAGGAAGCTTTATAAACTACACTAAGGTAGAATAATTTTCATTCCTAAATGAAATTTGAGCACGATTCCTAGATGCTTAGTAAATACGGGGTCCGATCTCTTGGTATAGTCATATCATCGCATGACTTTTCAAACCATTGTTATGCAGATGACACAGCTCAATCACAGGAAAACTGAACTGCTGTTCATCCCTGGTGATCTATCCCTCGGTGAAGACCTTGTGATCTCACTGGACAGATCAGATTACCCCTTCAGCCACTGACTGCTACCTTGGGGTAACTGTCAATGGTCACTTTCCCCACACATTGCTAACCTTACTCGCTCTTGTTGATTTCTTCTTTACAACATCAGAATAATTCGCCCATTTCTTTCTTCACAGGCTACTCAGGTGCTTGTTCAGTCCCTTGTTATTTCAAGACTGGGCTACTGCAACTCGCTCCTGGCTGGTCTGCCTCTGATGTCCATATATCTAAGTCTCTGGCAATCTTTAAAAGTATGTACAAACGTACTCCATTCCCAGAGGTGAGTGCTTAAGGCAAAATTTCGTATTGCAAAATATATTTTCCCATAGGAAATAATGCGAATGCAGATAACCCAAAATATAACCAATATTATCAATTTTCAACACTATAATCATATTATTGCATGCAAAAACAATCATAACATTTAGAAAAGACATGCAAATTAAGTAAAATATTTGCCTTGATGCCATCCTTGATAATATGTAGCACAGCCACATAATGTTTTTTTTATTAAACTGACGATCCTTTATTTATTAATTTTTTTCTTTTTTTACATGGATTACACTTTATAATTGTAGGGAATATTTGATTTTTAGTGTGTTTCATGATCTTCTGTGTGAACAGAATGTTTTTCTTTCTCTTACCTCGACACAAGCTGCACTTTCAATAA
>JAQMYK010000006.1:1178340-1188989 GCA_030014345.1 Clarias buthupogon
TCGGGGGACTTTTAACGAGTACAAGTACTTTAAAAAATGTGGTATCGAGGCCGATACCGGTATCGGGACATCCCTATCTGAAAGTGTGACAAAACAAATTATAAACAAATCAGGAAGGGGGCAAATAGATTTCACGGCACTGTGTGTTAATCTGATGTACGGAGACCTACTCATTGGTCATATTTAGATACTTCACCTTGCAGTGTGTGTGTTTGTTAATGAAGCTAAACGGACTCGGCCGCGGGTCAGGAAGGTGAAGCTCAGCGAGGGAGAAGTCGACCGTGTCTTTAATGATCCGAGGTGGTGTCCCGGTCCTGAGCCGGCCGAGTTCTAACCCGAGCACTTCTCTCAGACTGTGTGAGAGACCAGAGCAGGACGGGGGTTCGCCCATCCTCCCTCCTGGAGACGTGGTCTGGCCCATGAAGAGGGAGCCGGAAAGGAAAGTGCCGGTGGTGATAACGACGGAGCTGGCGAGTATTTCCCCAACGCCATCCGCTGAGCGAGATACGGAGAGAATGTGAACGTGAATGGGTTTTAAAAACAAACAAACAAACAAACAAACAAACCCCAGCAAGATCGTTCCTTACCCATACGAACTCCGGTCACACGGTGTCTCCCGGGTTTTTCTGGGTCCGCAGCAGACACGATCAGATCCTCCACAGATCCCTCGATCACAGTGAGTCTCGGCATATTGAGTAACTGTGACTGAGACACGACAACAGAAGAATTTATCACATTTTATTTTATACAATGAACTGTAATACACCTTTCTTTCACTCATGTATCCGCTGGTTAGAAATACACCACTGCTACAAATCACTGAGTGACGCAGTAATATATAATAAAAACGATCCCAGGATACACCCCTGAGGAACCCCGACAGATCACTAAAGCCTAAGGCATCATACCCTAACGAGTGCTACCTGTATGAACTCCCTGTAGCGTCCCCGGTCCAGCTGTGCCCTCGGGCCCCACACCGCGGGTCCCTTGCTGCGATTGAGGATGGAGAAGTGAACTCCGGCGTAGTCGCCTCCTCTACCCATCAGTCCATCCAGAGCATCCACCTCCTTCACCAGCTGACCTTTTCCTACTCCTCCCAGTGAGGGGTTGCATGACAGCGCACCTGGAAAATAAACGGGATCGAGACGTGGGATAAATAAACCGCATCCCTCAACAGCGACACACACACGCTAACCCCCCACGTACTAACCAACTGCCCCTGACGTACCGATCGTTTCGATTTTATGCGTTATGAGCAGCGTTTCCGATCCGATCCTGGTTGCCGCGGCAGCCGCCTCTGTTCCAGCATGACCGCCACCAACTACGATGACGTCATATTTACGGGTGACGTCATTGGCTTTCTGAGAGCTACATCTGGACAGGAAATGATGTCGGATGAGCAGCCTCCGTAATTTCAACATGGGAAATTTATATTTTAAAGCGGCATCATAAAGAAAAGGCAAAGAGCTAAAGAAAAACAGAAAGAAAGAAAAGTTAGTGCTGGGTGATATATCAATACCGTGAGACATTAGAATAAAACTTTTTAGTACATCACTACTGTTTTAATTATAAATATGGCTGTTTTCATTATATTTTCTAAACATGGCTTCAATTTATCACAAAACATTTTTGCGAATACTTCTTAAGGTCATTTTTCTTGCTTTTTTTTTTTTTTTTTTTTAAATCGCACTGCGTGACATATAGTCTGTTTAAGTTAATTTCACCCAAACTGTCAAAATTGCTCCTTTAATTACAGAAAATGTATAAACTTCACTAACATGCCTTACGTTGACCTCAGGAAAACAGTTTGTTCAATTTAAACTGAAAACCGTCTCACGTTTGACATCTTCGATGATTCTCGGCGAGCGCGTCCCAAATGGCTTCACACTAATAGTTTAGTGCCCTAAGTAGGGTTTATATCTCCGGAATGTTTCTACTCCTGTGTAGTGTACTGTGTAGGAACAATGGCGCAGTTTGGGACACAGTCGTACCACCGGCGCGTGCAGTAGGCCGCCATTACTGTGAGCTGATAACCGTAATAACGGCTGTATGCGCGACTGAGGAAAAATAAAACGTATTCATGTGATGAGCTCTTTTTAGGGATGGGAGTCAGCTGTCACCTCAGTGCCGATTCGATTAAAATTGCAATTTTATAAATATTCCAATTCAATATTACATTTAGTTACAATTACATTTATTTTACAAAAATTAAAAGTATAGTATAGAACAAATTTTAGTTTGAATTAGCCTGTTTATTTAATAACCTCTTGTAAGACAGGTTTAAAAAAATCTCTCAGTTTAGTTTCCAAATTACAGAAGAATAAATCATGTAAAATTATAAAAAGTTCTTCTGTTATGGACAACACTTTTACACAAGTATTTTTTTTTCACTTCATTGATTGCTGTGCATATGCTGATAATCAAATAACGTTAATCTTATGTTTAACATTACATTTAAGACAACATGGCACGTAGCATGTCCAGTTCGTTATATCTGGTGACCTAGGTATTCCTGTCACAAGTACCAAGTGAAATGCTCATAGTACAGTACAATTTAGCTAACACAACATGATCTGCCACGATCTAAGTACGATAACACAAAATATTAGGCATTTCATACAGATCACCTACTGAACAGACAGTGCATGTAGTTTGCTAGTTAGAGTTAGCTAGCAAGAGAAAGGATTTCGTACCAACTTCAATCTGAGCAGTAAATGTGATTAGTTAGCTAGCAGGCCTACATTTTTACTGTAACCTGCACTGATTTAAGACATGTTTTTAAAAAATTTTTATTTCTGATTTCTGCCCAACAGAGTTAAACATGATTAGAATATCATTACTTACTCCACAAAGCAGCACAATAGTACAGTAATAGCTAGAAAGTTAACACACTAATGTGTAACCAAACAAAGTCTAGCTAACTACAGTTAAATTTCCTTTTTAAGTGATCGATTTTTTCCGTTTCATCTGGTGAGATGATGATGATGATGAAATGATGGGATGGTTTCAGTGTGACAGAGCGTAAAGTTTCTTAGCACTGTTCTCCAGGCGGTCCCTGTACTCCAGGCTGGTGTAGTTACATTCAGGGACTTGCTCTAACCCGTACATCAAACCCCAGCAACAACACGCAATAACGGCTGTGCTGTCGCTGTCTCCTGCAGAGAACCAAAAGAATAAACAGGTTCTGAACAATACTGAATATTATCATTTAAAATAAAATCACGTTAAAATAAGCACCAAGTTTATTTATAACTTATACTACAGTACATTCACAAGTGCAGGTGACAAGTCATTCATGTTGCCTGTAGTTGGACTTAAAATGATCCTGAAATGTTTCCATAAGGATTCCTCACATGGGTAATAATGCTAGTTAAATATCTAGAACTTTCTAAAAAAAAAATTAACAATTGTTTGTTGGCACCTACGTAAGACCTTTCACGGTTCCCCAACAGGCGTAAGAAATGAGTGTAATGCGCTAACGGACTCTGGTCTACATTACTTACCTCCGTGGAAACCTGCACGGCTCATTAGCTCCTCCCAGTTCGACCCTGACCCCAGGAGAGCATCCAGAGCTATCATTGGCGCATCGTGACCACTTCGCCCCGCCCATCCTGAGAGGCTGAAGCTTTTATATGCCTCGTCACGTTCTGCTGGTCCATACTGCTCAGGAAACACCACTGGACCCGTTCCTGAGGATAAACCTCTCAATTCAAGATACCTGAGAGAAGAAAAAATAAACATTTTGAGATGGTTAAGTTCAAGCTAGTGTCGTTTAATATGTTCATTTAAGATACTAATCTAGGTACAGTATGCTACTCAATTTAGTTACATAGTTAACATAAAACAAGATCATATACAAGATATAACTTGTTTTATATTATAAAATCTTTACCCAGGTAGCCATGTTCACTCAAAAATGTCTGTTTGATAATACAGTACATGGTAATGTATGATGAACGATTAAAAATCCTCCTGAAAAGATCAGCTACATGATTTATTGAAAATACTGTATAAACATAAACTGTAAGAGACACAGCGATCATATTCACCATTTCCATTTCTCCGTGAAGTATCCCCAGTCTCTCTCTGTCTCAGGAACAGCATATCCTGATGACTTCACAAGCTCCTTTGCTATTGGACAGGCCTCCTTCAGTAAGCCCAGCCCCCAGGTCATGATTGGACGATGCTGGACGGCGTAAGCTGTGAACAACGCAGAAGCAACAGCACCGAGGAATCCGGTCGGATGAGGGTGGGTCATTCTGCCGGTCTCCATGGCAACAGTGACCAAAGAGGAGAGCTGCTCCGGTCGAGGGTACCTGGTTATAAAAATGAGTACTTTATTAGTTTGAATACGAAATTGGGAAATTACTTTTCTCGTGAACCTGGGCCGCACCTTAACCCAATGCACATGGACCTCATGGCAGCTCCACATCCTGTCCCATCTGGATTGTAAGCTATTCTGTAGCCCCCTTCTGTACCTGGTTTTAACTGAGACACACCTATGGAGAGACCCGTAATTCATCTTTATCGATGTTCTTCAGTCAATTAAGCTCCTCTAAAATGAGGTCATTACTCTTTACTCGTTATTGATTTACCCAGGATGCTCGATGGTCCCGGTTTCCTTCCTTCCATATCCTTCATACCCTCCACATAACGAGACGCCACCTCATGCAGCAGATCCTCGCCTTCCTTTCCTGAGACAGGAACAATTATCTATATGTGATGCAATGACGATTTAAAGTAGAATTCCAATTGCTTTTCTGTTGGAGTGAATCAACGTGAATGAAACCTTTCTGAAAGCCAAACCTGTGGCTAAAGCTTCGGCAGTGGCCAGGTGGAGGACTGTATCATCACTCACTGGCCAATCAGGAAGTTGAACAGTGATGTTTTTTAGGCCTCCAAGCTCCTGTAGTTCCTACAAGGGGGGTAATAAAGCTAGTTATGTCTGTGCATAAACTCATTATAGTACAGCTATCTCACGTTCACCAAAGCAGATTCCACAGGAACAACCACCGTTTTAAAAACTCTAAATGTCCAGTTTGGGATGTCACTGTACAGTTTAGCCAAAGATTATCTATAATGTAGTTTTATACATTATTAGAAACATACAGTACATAAGTTTTATGTACAAAAATATATATATTTTTGATTATCATTTAAAGGGGCAGTAGGCAGTAGTAATATTTTTCATTTCTTACTAGTACGAATAATTGGGATAATTATGCAGTAATGTAAATAAATAATAATTTAGGCCTTCATCTCAGAACAGGTGTATTTGGATTTGCCACGTAATTTTATAGACACGACCCCCAACTCACCTTCACACACTCTCAAATCATTACAAGAATTTTTCATCCTCAACCACACTAATGAGGATGGCTTCCCTGTTGAGTCTGGTTCCTCTCAAAGTGTCTTCCTGTCGTTATCTCAGAGAGTTTATCCTTGCCACCATCACTCTTGGCTCAGGGACAATTTGATCATTTTGATTTATACATATTTCCTCACACATTTCAAACTAATTTCCTTAATTTTCCTTTTATGATTTTGTAAAGCATTTATTGTTAAAAGCGCTTTATAAATAAAATTGAATTGAATATGTCATGAGCTATCAATGCATTGTAGTGCGTTCATAATGTACACTGATCTGTTTATAAGACGAACCTGATGGATGGCTGGGCCAGACTCGTTGTATTCCCACAGCTGATTCCTGTAACCCAGAGCATCTCCAACTCCACTCAGCAACATGCCCACCTTATAGTGTTCAAGATCAGCAGGACTGAACAGCGAGACATACAGAGATTAGATCAGACACGATGGACTCAGTTTTATGACTCAATAAGAGGTGGTATCAAAACGTTTCGAGACTAGTTTTGTAACAGGCCAATAGATGGCAGCACCAGGCTGCACACACTGTCACAGGGAGCGCCAACTTTCATAAGTCAGTGTGTGCCACAGAGACGATTGACATGATTCTGCAAGTTTATGGCGATTCTGCAACGAGTCGTTTAGGATGTTTTGAGTGGTACATGCACTTCAAGAGTGGAAGAACATCACTGGAAGATCACAGGAAGACCTTCAACAAGCCTGAAAATGTCGAAACAATTCGTCAACTTGATAATCGTCTGAGAACTAACCACAACATTGCTGCCGTTGTTGTTGTGTCATATGGAACAGTCCAGGTGTTCCGCAGGCTGCTGACCCAGGAGCAGAAGGAATGTTTCGTCAAAGTCTACCAAGAACGCCGACAGCACGCTGTGGATGTCTAGGATCATTACCAGTGACGAAACTTGGTTGTAATGGTTAGACCCTGAGACGAAGCGACAGTCTTCCCAGTGGAACAGCCCATCAATTCCTTGGCCAAAAAAGGCGAGGCAGGTCCGCAGCTCGACCGAGTGCACGCTCATCGTCTTTTTCAATATTTGCGGTTTTGTGTTGAGAATTCGTCCCCAAAGACAAACCAAATCTGTGGCGCTCTAATCTGTAAGCTTTCTGATACCACCTCGTATACTTTGATTATATGTAGAACGCAGATATATTATGAAGAATTTTGATAAGACTCCTTCCATGGACAATGCAGTCAGTGCTAGACAGTTAAACAATTATGAAAATCACAAAAATTATTATTTAATTAAATGATAATTAAAAAAGCATTGCAATCAGCAATGTCAAAAGTAAAAACTGATACATGTGCGATTACTGAAACCAGTGGGTTTATTATTTTATCTGCGGACAGGTACTGATGTGACATCAGAGATAATATGTGTATAATTTAATGCATTACAAAAATATAAAAGATTAATATTAACATTTATATAGTCAATGACTGAATTTAAGGTAAGATGAAATAAGATTAGATAAATTAGATAAGGAAAACTGTAGAATAATGTAGAAGATTTATTTCAATAAAACTTAAACTCGCTGAATATATACATTTATTTAATAAAAAACACAAATCATCTCAAAGCTCATAACTGAAAAAAAGTTTAAGTACAAAGTAAAGTGCAATACAAGTAAAAAAGAAATACTTGAATTACGATACTAAATTTTTTACTCGCCACATTTGTTGAATTAATATTTTATTCTTATTTATTCATTTTTTAAATCAGTTTTTGTCCCTTTGCTAACCCACCCGGCCATGCTAATGTTCCTCCGCGGAATCAGGGGGCTCGCCGGTCGGTTCAGTCGCTCAGGCGACACCGCGGATCCGAACTTTTCCCGCTGCGGCCTTCTTGTACTTTTCCAGCGACGGGGTTTTTTCCCCCAGCGGTCTTTTTTTTTTTCAGGTTAAAAGTATTTGCGACAGAATAAACAAGCTAAAGAGATTTTGTGTTGGTTCTTTTATCTCTGCAACTGGCTTTTCCAAAAATGGCAGCTGAAAGAAGAGGAGAAGGCTGTCGGCTATTTTAGGACTAGTGAAGGGGGGAGTGTGTGGTGTGTGTGTGTGTGTGTGAGGGGGTGTTTATGAACTGTACAGAAACTGTGAAATTACTACAAATGAATACATGTTTTTTTCCCCTTCAGTTTGAATGTATATAAAATTGTAATAAAACTTCCTACAGACTGTAATCTGTTCAGCCAAATATAATGTATGTCCTAGTTATATATAGAGTATAGTTATCCAAAATCCCTAGATTTTGCCATTTTTATTTTGGTTTATTATATAAATATATATGCACCATAAGTGAAATCAGAATGTTGAGTAAAAGTGATGTTATGAACAGTAAAGCGCTACTGTCTCAATGTAAACAAACACCTGCACCAATAGATATTAATAAGAAAATATAAAGTGAATATTTTTACTGGGATTAGTTCATATTTTCACTTTGGCTGAAATAACAGCGCTGAAGTGGTATAAGTGAATTTTAACACGCTGGAGTCATTTTAAGATAAAACTTCATCTACTTTTTCCATTCCTCATCTTTGATTCACTCTCCGATTACCGAACAGGGAATGTATTTGGCTCATTGTTCAGTAATTAGGAGTACTTGGAGTACACCCTTTTTCAATACTATATTTTTATTTATCGGGGCTAAAATAGCAATTGTGTTTTCCTCAACAACTCAAGCAACACAAATTTTGGCCTTGTATAAGCTACTGGACCGAAGCTTTCATATTTGTGCCAGGAAAATTCTGGTTTAACGTAGAGTTTGGAAGCACAGTGGCTTAGTGGTTAGCACTGTCGGCCTAGCACCCCCATTGTCTGGGTTCGATTTCCCCCTCAGGGTCTGAGTTTGCATGTTTCCCCCCATGCTTGGTGGGTTTCTTCCAGGTACTCCGGTTTCCTCACACAGTCCAAACACATGCAGATTAGGCTAATTTGCGTGCCCAAATTGCCTGTAGTGTGTGCATGTGAGTGTTGACCAGGTCCCACAGGTGCAAAACAAGCTCTTCATCAACACACATAGGGACAGTCTGATCATTTTGATTCTTACATTATCACATTTCACACAAACTTCCATAATTTTGATTGTGTAAAGCTGCTTGGCAAAAATGACAATTGTTAAAAGCACTATACAAATAAAATTTAATTTAATAGCATTACATACTGATGTTAGTGTATCTGTAAACACCCACACTGTATTCTAATGGCTATAGAATAAAATTTTAATTTAATCTAATCTGAATTAATCTAATTAGGGCAACACATACTATACTGAATATGTACAAATTTTATTCATCCAGCTTCATAATTATAAAAATTCTATTTACATTTAAATTGATCCCATACAGATGAAACACGAGTGAGCAATACAATTGGAATGTATCTAGACTCTTTTCTGTTCTGGCATCAAGGTGATGGAATGAACTACCTCTAGATATCCGTACAGCTGAGTCTTTGGCAACCTTTAAATGTCAACTTAAGACGTACTGTATCTGTTTCTTCAGTACTTGTGTTAATTCAGTTTCTGTGTGTACAGTATTATTTATTATAGCTTCAAAATTCAACAAAGACCCAGAATCATGTGTCATGACAATCTTTAATTTACATGATTGAAATTTGTCTCAAATGCATTCTGCATACCTTTATATAGTATTACTGAGAGTATTTTGAGCATATTTTATTACATTTTATTTAACACTAACAAGCACATTCTCAAGTATATCTTTGGAAACTTCACTGTGTAAATATTTTCTTATGAAAGATGTTTGCAGTGGAAATGTATGGTCTTAAACCTCTTTTTAGTTCTTGTGAAATGCCTAATAATTAGTGGCAAATATGTAAAAGCATAAAAAGCCTTCACGTGGCTAAAGTAAAAAAGTATTTTGTTTAGCACCCATTTTCATGGAAGTCCCTTTTCCCATATTTTGGCATTCAACAAAAATGCACTTCCACAAAGGGGCATGGCTGTCAGCAGCTAATTTGCCTTTAAAGCTACAATGAATTGAACTGAAGTATTTAGTGTGATAAGGTGTAAAGTTTCTTGGCACACTTCTCCAGCCGGTCCTTGTACTCCAGTTTAGTGTAGTTACACTTTGGCACTCCATTCATCCCGTACATCAGACCCCAACAACAACAGGCTATGACCGCCGTGCTGTCGCTGTCTCCTGCACAGAACCAAAAGAACCAGATGGTGATGTTACAAATATTTACAGTGAATATACTGTAGGAATGGTGTTATTTGAATTGAGTTCTAATGTTTTTGACCAAATAATACAATCTTTCGCCTCATCTGACCAACTGCATTTTTGCAAAACTCAGTCGTGACTGCATGTGGCCTAACCCTCCCATACGAGCCACATTTGGGGAGAAGTTGTGATATTGTTCTCATATGCACACCATGACCACTCAGTGTCACAAATTCCTGCAACTGCTTCAGAGTTGCTGTGGGCCTCTTGGTAGTCTCTCTGACCAGCTTCCTCCTGGCTCTTTCATCAAGTTTGAAGCAATTTATTGTTCAATTCATTATTTATTTATTTAACTCCTGACTTCACACAGGAGATCTTTTGACAATGTTTTGCCACCCGTAGTTTGCTAAAGTTGCACTACCAGAGACTGAAATGCTCCAGCTTTGTGTGGAATTGAGATGATGATTAGTTTCACCTGATTGAGTTTACAAGTGATTTTTAGGAGGGGTGATCCTTTTCCAAATCAGTGATTTTGTTTTTTATTTTTCTTTTATTGTATTTTGACATATAATATCTTTTACTTGGATCTTAAAAGTTACAAAAAGTAGGTACAGCTAGATAGTCTTCATTTCAGGCTGCAAATCAACAAAATTTTCTATACCTAATGTCAAGATTAACAACAAGTCAACATTATTTCCAAAGGTACTTCCTCAGCATTGGAAGCATCTTTTTTTTTTAAACATAAATTGTAAAGTAATCTAAAACAAGGAAATAGAATGGATATTAAAGCTTAAAAGGAGGTACTGAAAGTGGGAAGCAGAAATAACTGAAATAATCAAGGTGAACCACAGAGCAGGTGACAAGATGGAAGCCAAAGCAAAAGCTTGCCATACAATACACAACACCCTTGCAGTGCTCATCGCATTCAGAGAAGGGTGTGAGGAGAAATTACCTCCATGAAATGCTCCTCGGCTCATTAGCTCCTCCCAGTCTGACCCCGCTCCTAGGAGGGCATCCAGAGCTATCATGGGTGCATCATGACCACTGCTACCCCCCCATCCAGACCAGCTGAAGCTTTTGTA
>JAQMYK010000006.1:1394915-1421198 GCA_030014345.1 Clarias buthupogon
TATCTATTGGTGCAGGTGTTTGTTTACATTGAGACAGTAGCGCATTAGTAGATTATTTTAAAGTAGATTATTAAATCACACATCACTTTTAAACTTCAGGCAGATATCTAAGGACTGCGACAGGTTCATTAAATTCCGTCCGACCAATTGTGCGTGATGCTGTGACACAATCTAGCTGGACAAACATACGAGTTCTGACCAATGTACAGATAAAACCTTTCTTTCATTTATATAGATATGACCCTTGACTGACCTTAATCATAGCTCTCATCTTCTTAGGTTCTGCAAGATGCTTTAACCTCTCATGTTTTGTTTCGTAAACCTGGTTTACACTTTACATATAATATTAGTGACATCTGATCCTGAACTAATTACAATGGCCCTGTACCTTGGCGAGGGACCGAGCCTTAGTCTGAATTTCATCGTTGATTGTCTGGGAAATGAATCTGTGTTAGTATTGAACGAGGATTAACCAGCGTCTAGGAAACAGGTTCCTGTCAGTTTTGAGTCGAGGATTACGGGTCACTCTATACTCTTAATAATGAACAGTGTGTTGATCCTACAGTATGCCTGGGTACGGATATGAAGCTGGCATTGCCCTCCAGTCTGGAGAACCATTATGAGATGCTGCGACTCCTTTACACCGGCTGCCAGGTCGTCCACGGCAACCTGGAGATCACACACCTACAGGGGAACCCAGATCTTTCCTTCCTCAAGGTAACATTAGAATTGAAATGAAGTTTAGGTGAAACTTGCGCTTTCAGCTTTCTAAGAGTTTTCCTTGACGTTTGTAACTGTTCTTTACACTTTGAGCTTTTCTTTCGATGTCTAGTTTTCTCATATAGTTTTTGCTGTTGTTTACATTCCCAGTTTTCCTTTACACTACTAGCTGTTCTTTACACGAATAGTTTTACTTTACATTTGTAGCTATTCTTTACAGTCATAGCTATTCCTTTACACTTCTAGCTGTTCTTTAACTAACTAATGCCTAACTTTCCATTTGTAGTTTTGCTTTAAACCTCTGGCTGTTATTTACAGTTCTAGCTTCTCTTTACACTTTTGGCTTCTCTGTACGTTTCTAGGCTTCTACCTTTTATGTCCCAGTTGTTCTTTACATGTCAAGCCTTTTTTTTTTTTCACATCATCTGTATTACTTTATAGTTTTAGTTTTGATAATCTCCATATTTTTTTAGATGTTTGTTTTTATTTCTTTTCCTAAATTTTCTCTGTATCTCTATTTTTTCCTTTACACTCTTGACTCAGCCTTTCAGTTTTAGCTTTTAAATCCCTAGGTTACACTTTCAGGTTTTATTTACACATTCACCTCTCCTTTCCTTTCTTTTTTTTTTTTTTTTTTTACATTTCCATTTCCTTCAGAATTGTAGCTCTTCTTTGGCCTTCAAACTATCTTACGGTTTTCATTTACATGTTCCAAGTGTATAAACAATTAGCTGTCCTGTCCATACATGTCTAACCTTTTTTTTTTTTTTTTTTTACACGTCTAGCTTTCTTTATTCTTTTAGCTTTTCTTTACATTTCTTTTACATTTACAGCTCGTCTTTCATGCTTTTTAATAATGTATCAGCTTTTCACCTCAAATTTTCTTTACACATGTGGCTTTGCTTTACATTTCCATGTTTTTTTTTTTTTACCAAATAGTTATTTTTTTAAAGCTATTTAGCACATGGTATTATTTTTAACACTTTTGACAATTGGAGTCACAAGAAAAGAAAACACTGGTCTTCGATTATTATAGAATGTAGGTGACAATTTTTTACCCTGTTCTCAAGAAAGAGAAATAAGATGAATATGAAAATGATGATGAAGGTAACGATGGTGACATGGATCCTTATGTGGATGATGATGTTACATTGACGTTATTCTCTCTGTAGGGAATAGTGGAGGTTCAAGGCTACGTGCTGATAGCTCATGTCTCCATGTCCGTGGTTCCTCTGGAGAATCTGCGCATCATCAGGGGCAGTCAGCTGTACAACTCGAGTTTCGCACTCGCCGTCCTCGACAACACCAGAGTCACACAGCTTTGGCTCAAGAGTCTGACGGGTACAGGGCTGTCTGTCTGTCCGACTGTCTGCTATATACGAATATATGGCTAACTTTGACTTCTAGTTTTCATAAAATAGCTATTTTATACGAAAAGAAAGTCTCTTGTCTTTGACTAGCATGCTAATTAGCACTGTCTTGTTCTCTCCCTTAGAGATTTTACTCGGTGATGTTTACATCTGGGGAAATCCCCAGCTTTGTTTCCCCAATCCTCAGACCATCAACTGGTCTGACATCATGGCTGACCAGGATCAGAACGGAAAACTGAAACATCTACAGCCAGCAGCACCTCACTGTGAGTATGACCTTTAACCTTTACATAACATTGAGAGGCATATATATCATTTCATAGTGTATATTTTAACAATGACACTAATGTATAAAGTTGAAAAATTTTTTTTTTAGGTTATCCTTGTTCTGGATGTGACTCGAAGGGCTGCTGGGGCCCCACGATGTCCGACTGCCAAACACGTGAGCAGTTCTCTTATGCTATTGTTGAAAAACATCATGAAGACTTTATTTTTGGATAAAATATGTAAATAATGTTTACTGCAAAATAAAGGCTTAAATATACAGTGCAAAAAAGAGAAGTTTTGCATTTTTTGTCAAACAAATTGTAATATTACACAAAGATAACTGGAGTAAATACAAAATGCAGTTTTTAAATGATAATTCCATTTATTAAGGGAAAAAAGCTGACCCCATGTGAAAAAGTAATTGCCTCCTAAATCTAATAACTGCTTGTGACACCCTTGGTGGCAACAACTGCAATCAAGCTTTCGCGATAACTGGCAATGAGTCTCTCACATCGCTGTGGAGGAATTTTGGTCCACTCTTCTTTGCAGAATGGTTTTAATTCAGCTACATCGCAGAGTTTTCGAGGATGAGCGGCCTGTTTAAGGTCATGTCACAGCATCTCCATTTAGGATTTAAGTCCGGACCTGGACTTGCTGGTGTGTTTCAGATCATCGTCCTGCTGTATACAGTAGGTCGTTCTTCAGGATATTCTGGTAGAGCGCAGAAGTGAGGCCTGCAGGTTTTTAGATGTTCTTCTGGTTTTGTGTAAAGTATAAACCCTTGGATGAATCGTCGTTGTGCTCTTGGAGTAATTTTAGTCGGCTGGACACTCTGGGAAGGTTCACCACTGTTCCAAGTTTTCTCTATTTGTGGATGATGGTTCTCACCGTGGTTCGCTGGAATCCCAAAGCCTTATAAATCTCTTTGTAACCCTTTTCATTCTGATACACGTCAGTTTCTGATCTCTTCTTGAATTTCTATAGATCGTGTTACTTTTTGAGATCTTTTAGCATGTTTCACTTTCTCAGACAGGTTCTATTTAGGTGATTTCTTGATTCAACAGGTCTGCCAGTAATCAGGCCTCCGTGTGGCAAATTCAATTTAACTCCATCCAAAAGTAACAGTTCATTGATAATTTAGCAATTACTTTTTCACATACGGCCAGGCAGGTTTGTTTTTCCCCTTAATAAATGAAATCATGAACAAATGAAATGAAAAATTATTTACTTGGATTATTTTTGTGCAATATTAAAATTCATTTGATGATCTGAATCATTTAAGTGTGAAAAAAATTATTCTGGAAGGGGCCAAATACTTTTTTATGGCACAAAATTTTATATAATAAAATATAATAAGATTTCTTATCTTAAAAAGAGTTCTTTTTTTTTTCTTTTTACTGCATGCGCATTTCTTTGCCTTTTTTCCATTTATTTTTTACTGTTCTAGATCTTGCCTTTCTTGACACTGTCAGAATTTCTCACCATCCTATAAACCTCTAGCAATTCTTTACACTTCTAACCATTTAGCCATTTTATACACTTCTAGATGTTCTTTACTCTTCAAGCCTTTCTGTACATCTTGAGGCTTTTCTTTACACTTCCAGAAATTACCTCACTTCAAGGTCAACTACTTCAAGTTATCTGTTCAAAAAGTTTCTAGCTTTTTTTTTTTTTTACTTTTAGTTGGATAGCGTGCAATCATCACACTGTGATAGAGCACTGTTTAGTTTATAAAAAATGTTTTTTGAGTTATAATTTTAATATTTCTTTTATTACTGTCTTTGTCCACAAAGACAGATCAGATTTCTGTATTCTGCTGTATACTGTTTGACGAACACTTCTGTGTGCACCACATATCTCTGATTGTGTTTTTAGTGACAAACGTGCGCTGCACTTCAGGCTGTAAGCGCTGTAAAGGTCCAGACGCGAGCGACTGTTGTCATGTGCAGTGCGCTGCGGGCTGCACCGGCCCCAAAGACTCCGACTGCCTGGTGTGTGTGTTTCCTTTCACACTTGTATTTAGGGATATTCGATCCTGAACCCAGAGTTAACCCGTATCCTCTTTATCTTCCCCTCAGGCGTGTCGGCACTTTAATGACAGCGGCACGTGCAAAGACAACTGCCCCCCTCCTACCATCTATGACCCGGTGTCGTATCAGACCAAACCCAACCCCAACAAGAAGTTCAGCTTTGGCGCCACCTGTGTGAAAACGTGTCCCAGTAAAGTGTCCTTTTTAAAAAATAACAAACCGTTTAACTTGTAATGCACTTCATACATATTTGTGTGGGGGGGGAGTGTTAGTGGGATTGTTCAAGTTTATCAGATCCCTTAATTATTTGCATTAAAGTTATGAAGGTAATGGAAAGCCTGTCTTCTTTTTCCTCTTCTTTATTCTCATGTTTTCTTTATCTTTCTGTAGATAACTATTTGGCCATGGATGTAGCGTGTACGATGGTTTGCCCCAAAGATAATCAGGAGGTTATCATCGTCCAACCAGACGGCCAGGAGACGCAGAAATGTGAGAAGTGTGAAGGAGAATGTCCGAAAGGTAGGAGTGTGGAGTGTGGAGGAGCCCTTATTGGCTCCTGCACTGCACAAACTTAACATACATAAAGTCTCTTCCTGTGCATCTGCCTTGTTCTGTCTTTCTGTCTCTCGCTCTATTTGTTTATGTTGTTTTTCTGGTAGTCTGTTTCTCTCTCTTTGCATTTCTCTGTTATGAACTGATGAAGTGTTCTGTGGTACAGTACAGTGATTCGCTGTGTGTGTGTGTGTTTCGGCTCAGTGTGTTACGGTCTCGGGATGGGGAACCTCCAGGGGGCGACGGCCGTGAACACCTCCAACATCGCTTCGTTCCAGGGTTGTAAGAAAATCTACGGCAGTCTGGCCTTTCTCACGCAGTCATTTCAAGGGTAAGTGGACTCGGGGTCCAGAAACGACATTAGGGGACTCGATCACTTAGTGTAGATGATGATTGTCCCGGAGCCGAAACATGTTCTCAGACTGAGCGGCTGACCGCAGGTCGAGCAGAGCAAAGGCAAAGCAGGATCAGGTACTCAGGACGGTCCTTATACAGAAAGGCAAATCAGTACGCCACCTGCAGGGTCGTACCTGAACTGCGTGTCAGAGTCATCAGCTGGAAACCTTATCTGTGACTTCTGATGGATATAAAACAACACGTATGAATGATAAGACCTCGGCGTCTGTCGAACGCAGGCGGGCGATCTCTTCTCCTCTGGCGTTGTGTGGCACAGGAACCTCAGGTGCGGGTAGACTTTAAGAGCTTGGCATTTACACCAGGACAGATTCTCTTAGAAATACTTTAAAATCAAAGGCGAGCAAGACGACACCGCCTTCTGTCTCCTGACTCGGCACCTGGAGACGCTCTGTGTTGGGGACATAATCACTTCAGCCAATGTCGCTAACTTTCTTATTGTCACACTACCCTAACACTCAGGACTTTTACTACAACAGACTGACAGGGTGTTTCTTTCCCCTCTCTAACTAATACTTAGTGAAAAAGTGTGTGTGTGTGTGTGTGTGCGTGTTTTTCCCACAGGGAGCCACTCAGTAATTCATCAGGCCTGCAGTCGAATGATCTCGAGGTGTTTCGGACTTTAGAGGAGATCACAGGTAGCTTGAATCGCTCATACACAGTGTTACACAGTGTGTGTGTGTGTGTGTGTGAGTTTGCGCGTGTGTGTGTGTGTGTGTGTGTGTGTGTGTGTGTGTGTGTGTGTGTGTGAGAGAGAGTCTCCATGTTTGCTAGTGTGCAAGTGGAGGAATGTGCAGGCATGTGGGAGTTAGAGTGTTTGTGTGTGTGTGTGCGCGCGTGAGTGTGTGTGTGTGTGTGTGTGTGTGTGTGTGCGCGCGAGTGTGTGTGTGTGTGCGAGTGTGTGTGTGTGTGTGCATGTGAGTATGTGTGCGTGTGAGTGCGTGTGTGTGAGTGTATGTGAGTTTGAGTGTGTGTGTGTGTGTGTGTGTGTGTGTGTGTAGAGCCAGCCCTAATAGGAGTCTCTCTCCTGCAGGTTACCTGTACATCGACGCCTGGCCAGAGGACCTGAGAAATCTGAGTGTGTTCGAGAACCTGAAGGTCATCAGAGGGCGAATGCTGTATAAGTAAGACCTGCTCCACGTCGCCCCCTGTGTTTCACCTGAATCACTGCTGATGTACAGGAGAGAGAAATCTGTGTGAATCTGTGTGATAGATGATTTTGTTACTGTCCAGACGCTGTGTAGTAAGAGTTACAGTAACAGTTATGTCCATAGAAGGTGTGTGTGTGTGTGTGTGTGTGTGTGTGTGTGTGTGTGTGTGTGCATGCGCTCGTTTGTTTTATTGATGATTAAAGTTAATGATTGAGCCATGGGACAGTTTTGTCTTTAACACGAAGGTTATGTTTAGTCTAGCGGAGCGAGTTTACTTTCTCAGTTCACAAACTGAACTCTGTTTCTCAATAAAGAGTGAAAGGACGTTCAGACAGATAGGAGGATTTTAAACACGGGTAAACCGTCTCTTAATAAGAAATCTGAGTGTGTGTGTGTGTGTGTGTGTGTGTGTGTGTCGAGTTGGGTTAGGGTTATATAGTCAGGGGGTTATATTCTGAGCTGAGGAACAAGTTATGAATCCAATGTACTTTTTAATTCATTCTGTACTTATTATTATTATTATTATTATTATTATTATTATTATTGGTATTATTATTATTATTGGTATTATTATTATTATTGTCGTTGTCATTATTATAATAATAATTATTATTCTTAAAATTATTTATTTTATTATTTATTTTTATTGTTGCAGAAATAGAAATTGCCGATCCCATGAGATTCTCCCAGACCAACTTAGTTTAAAAACAGTTATAATGTTGGATCAAGGGCTTTGCCGAAAGAGCCATTTTGTTAAATTAAACCAAATTTGTTAGAGATTTTCATTACAGCAACATATTTATTCATAAATCATCATTTCAGAAGTGTCACATTACTGGTCTAAATCAAGTAAAAGAAATTATTGGAATGGGAATTAGGTGACGACCTGAATGTACTGAATCACCAGGTTATCACATCTGTGGAGTTTTTATGAGGAATAATTTTCACACCATAATCAAAGCTAAAGGTGCTAGAATAAAATATTAGAGTGTGCACTTATTTTTAATAATTTTGTTTTGTAAGTGTACTGTTTATTGTTGCACAAGGAACTTTTTACAAAATGTTGACGTAATGATTTAAGAGACAAACTTCACATCGCATTAATTGCGTGGATCTTTCTTTCTTCCTTGTCTCTCTGCTCGTAGGGGTGTGTTTTCTCTGGGAGTGCAGTCTCTCCACATCGAGTCTCTCGGACTGCGTTCTCTGCGCCGCATCGGTGGCGGCCTCATGCTCATCCATAACAACTCCGATCTGTGTTACACATCGTCTCTGTCCTGGGCCTCTCTGCTCTACCCGAGCCAGGAGCTCAACCTCATCAGCAACAACAACCGAGACCCCAAAACCTGTGGTAACACACTCTCACACACTCCCACATGCTCTTACACACTCTCACACACTCTCACATGCTCTTACACTCTCTCACACACATTCAGCTTGTCTTTTTTTGTTGTTTTAAACCTTTTATCTAAAACAAATATACATCTGAAATAAAAAACGAAAAACGAAAAAAAAAACAAGAACAAGTAAGAGGTTTTTGCAGTGGCCGTGGCCTTTTCGAAGCATTCAGTATGACAGTAGTCTAATGATTTTATGAATTTTCAGAAAATAATGATGCATTTTAGACGATGATGCGAATTAGACATTGTTGTCAGGAAATTTAACCCTTTGTGTGTGTGTGTGTTCAGTGGCTGAGGGTCATGTGTGTGACTCACTGTGCGCGAACCAAAGCTGCTGGGGTCCCGGGCCGAGTCAGTGTGCGTCATGTAAGTCGTTCCAGCGCGGTATGGAGTGTGTGGAGCAGTGCAACATCCAGCAGGGGTGAGTCTTCATCCGTTATTTCTCATTAATTCATAATACATTATCAGTTGTTTATATATATATGTGTGTGTGTGTGTGTGTGTGTGTGTGTGTGTAGTGCCATCAGAGAGTTCATCGACGGGTCCTCATGCGTTCCCTGTCACCCTGAGTGCCGACTAATCAACGGCTCGGCCTCCTGCACCGGCGCTGTAAGACCAAAAATATGTTTGTTTTATCCACACTGTCCCTCGTCCTCCACACGAGAACACAAACCCTAATGTTATTGTTATTTATCCAGCTGAGCTGTTTTTGTTTTTGTTTGTTTGCAGGGACCGAACAAGTGTGTGGAGTGTGTGCACTTTCAGGATGGCGACACGTGCGTGGAGCGCTGCCCGAGCGGCGTGAAGGAGGAGCAACACACCATGTGGAAATACAGCAACGAGAGCGGACACTGCGTGCCCTGCACCACCAACTGCACCGTCTCGTAAAGACCCTCCCAAAACACACCTTTCACTCAAAGCTCCGGGGGGAGGGATTTAGTTCGGAAGTTATTTCCAAAATAGGTCACATCCCTTCTACATGAGGTTCTGAGACACAGTCTAAAGAAATAAAATGTTAAATAACAGAGTGTGAAGTAACGAGGGCTGAAAATCTGGGAAAATCTTAAACGCCTGAACACGGCCCACTGTGGTAATACTGAATGGGGATATTTATAAAATCATGAGACTTACAGAATCACAAATACAAATCAAATCAGCACCCAGATATCGTGATTAATATCGCATCGGGTTCTCCCTGATGATTCCGTCCCTATAAATGACGTTTTTTATTGTTTGTTTGTTTTTTCCCCCTGTAGCTGCACCATGGATGAACGAGGATGTCCGGTTCACCAGAAAACTGGGTGAGTACAGTTATGTAACGTTAAAATGTCTGATTTGTTTACAGAGTAATAGAAAAATACTAGAGTATACCAGTATGATGATGTTAAAGGATATCTGAAGTTGTTCTGTGATGTTAACAGATATTACGCATCACAATAAAAATTAAAAACCTCGCTACCTCGAAAATAAATAGACATTAAACCTCACTTAACCATAATTTATGATTCCTCTTGGCACCGGCTGCTCTAAAAACCAAACTGAAAGCGGCTCCTTTTTCTTCTTGATACCGTCCATGTTAACATTCTTGGGAGCCGTGGTGCTACGTCTTCACTAAATCTTGCACAAAAATGTTTAAAATCAAAATTACAAATTCAAAAACTAAATCAGAAACCAATAACAGCAAAAAAAATTTTTTAACCCTGTTCGCTTTCCACTGATCGCCTATCGGCTAGAAAATTCGCAATGTGGGGACATCCATATGCCTTGGCACCACTGTACTAAAAAATAAGGCAAAAGAAACTTGTAACCCCAAGGAGCTGTTCAGGGGCAAATGGGCATGCTTTCAGTTTCTGAAGATGTTGCGTATCTCATCTGACCGGCTCCATCAGTTCTAACTATGTCTAGTTTATATACCGGCCACTCCAAGTCAGTTAGTTAAAACTGATGAAGCGTCTTTAGAGGCTTAAAGTAAGTCCAGTTGCAGAACCTTTGCGATAGCCATGACCCGGACGAATGAGAATCTTCACACACATGGAACTTGTACGTTAAAATCCACATCCAGTTTTATCCATTTGCAGGTGACGTTCACAATGCAATTTAGTTTCCTGATTGTACAGTACGTATGTTAGAGTAGCTATCAGGAGATGTTCCCTCACTCAGCCTCTACGACCTGTTAAATGACTGTGGTTGTCGTTATGGACAGGCCCGGGACGACGATCGCAGCGATCGGTGGAGTCATCCTCTTCATCATCCTGCTGGGGCTGCTCATCTTCTATCTGTGCCGGCAAAAGAAGCTGAAGAAGAAGGAGACGATAAGGAGACGCCTGCAGGAGCATGAGGTCTGAGATGCAGCGAACGTTAAGAGTTTGAAAGAGACAGAATCACAGGGAATAGTAACGTTAAACTTGGATGTGTGTATATTAATCAGAAATGTTTTTGTTTATTCTAAGTTATGAATTAGCTGACTAGCATGCTGTTGTTAATAAATTTTGTGAAATCTCACTGTGCCTCAGACATGTTGCGTTTCTCCGAATCACACTCCAAGTCACAGGGGTTTAGATCAAAAAGCAAGACTTCAGAGCAATACACATGTTTGAGCAGTTACAAAGGAACAAGAAGTAATGACCATGTAAGGAATAACAGGAAGTCAGACAGGTTGGACAGGTTTGTGGAATGTAGGAGGTTTGTGAGAAAGCCGAGACCCGTCATGTTTGCAAGTTCACGCCTCCACCTTCCTGCTAGATTTATTAAAATAATCATTTCAGGCTACGTATCACGATTCTTTCGTGTGGCCATTAACTTATCACAACTCCAAAATCATTTTTTATATATATATATTTTTTATTTCTACGTGTTTACATTTGGTGGGAAAATGTTGTATGCTGTATCTCTATAAGCCTACCTGGTGCCTTCTAAAATGTTCACCCTTGGGCAGCAGCACAGCATCCTGTAGGGATTATTTGCATTTTAAATTTCTTTCGAATTTGAAGTAAAGTTTTTATCTAAAAGAAAAAAAATAACATTCATAATATTCAAATAATCGCCATATTTACAAGATGCAGATGGAATCGCCTCGAGTGTATCATGATAATATCGTATCAGTGGGGTTTGGAGATCTCCAAACAAGCCTTGCACTATGGGGTATTGCACTGTAATAATATCACTATTGTTTTTTGTATTGTCGGCTGTAGCTGGTCGAGCCGCTGACGCCGAGCGGAGTACAACCAAATCAAGCTCAGATGCGCATCCTGAAGGAAACGGAGCTGAAGAAGTTGCGAGTTCTCGGATCCGGAGCGTTCGGCACTGTCTACAAGGTGAATCAAAATGCTAAGTCCAACAGGTTGCTATTAGCAGTAGGCGGTTTTATTGTATTCCAGGTGACTTCAATTCAAAATGACTGATTTTAATGCTATCGATTCAACCAGTCCTATAGATTGTAAGATTTTTGTTCTTGCTTTTTTTTCTTAGAACTGATATCATGATTCTTGTTTTTTTTTTTTTTTTGGGAGAACATTTTGTAGAAAAACTTTAGACGTTAGAGTAACTGAGCTTTCCTAGCTGATGTTTAATAATCAATAGCGCCATGCATGCATTTTGAACAACTGATATATCTGTATCTGCACAATCCTTAGTAGAGTAATTCCTTTTTTGGGGTCAAAGTTTACACATATCTGAATTAAACCTGGTTCTTTGCTGAAGTTGAATTTGTCTGTCTCAAGCTTTTAAAGCAGTGACGTATGTTCTGTTGTCTGCATCTACAGGGTATCTGGACTCCTGATGAAGAGACCATGAAGATCCCAGTGGCCATTAAAGTGTTGCGTGAGAACACTTCACCTAAAGCCAACAAGGAAATTCTGGACGTGAGTTCACTTGCAGAACAACAAACTGCAACTCCAAACACAAAGCTTCGTAGATTTTTTTCGCTGTATTCGTACCTGACTGTTACCATGGTTACATCTTTGAGGACGTCCTTGTACCCTTTTCTTGCCGCTTTAAATCAAAAGTTTTAGCTTGTTGTGTTCCTCCAGATTATTCACGTTTCTTGTTTTTGGGTCTAGTGTACGCTGCTGTTTATCATTGTCACGGCTGCTTTCCAAAATGAGCACATAGTGTAGAATTGTACAGAATAATCTGATGTAAACATGGTCTCACTAAAACCTGAACAAATGCTGACTCTAGTTCCAGTTGAATGGTATGAAAAGTTAATATCAACTGCTAATGTGTGTGTGTTGGTGTGTAGGAGGCATATGTGATGGCAGGTGTGGTCAGTCCATACGTGTGCCGCTTGTTGGGGATCTGTTTGACCTCCACGGTGCAGCTGGTCACTCAGCTCATGCCGTACGGCTGCCTGCTTGATTACGTGCGGGAGAACAAGGACTGCATTGGATCCCAGTACCTCCTCAACTGGTGTGTGCAGATCGCCAAGGTGTGTTCCCTCCACGACTATATGTAAAGTTCACACACTCAAAATCTGCTTGTTATGGAAGGTGAATTAACTTCTTCAGACCAGTGAGATTCCTGAGCTCATCATGTGTGTGGTGTAAAGTAGAGTTATATACAGCACACGTAACTAATGCCGGGGTCATAAGTGAACGGTACTGAATAGTTTGACGAGTGTGTGCGTTTGTGCATGTGTGTGTGAACATCTACAGGGAATGAGCTACCTGGAGGATGCCCGGCTGGTCCACAGAGATCTGGCAGCCCGGAACGTTCTGGTGAGGAATCCCAATCATGTGAAGATCACAGATTTTGGCCTGGCTCGCCTCCTGGACATAGACGAGACAGAGTACCATGCAGATGGTGGAAAGGTGTGTGTGTGTGTGTGTGTGTAGTTTTGATGATTTTGTTAAACAGATTTGTAGTCATTTTGCTAACTGTGTCCTCGTGTCCTGCAGGTGCCCATCAAGTGGATGGCTTTGGAGTCGATTCTTCACAGGAAGTTTACTCACCAGAGCGACGTGTGGAGTTACGGTCCGTATCCATTCAGTATCAAATCTAAGTCGTTTCTTTTCATGCTTGCATCCATACTAAAACTTTCCCTCCTGCGTTTGTACTTCAGGAGTCACCGTGTGGGAGTTGATGACCTTTGGCATGAAGCCGTACGATCTCATCCCAGCACGGGATATTCCGGAGCTGCTGGAGCGAGGAGAGCGCCTTCCTCAGCCTTTCATTTGCACCAGGGACGTCTACATGATCATGGTCAAATGTGAGTGTGTAAAGAAATAAAAGCTCACGGGGTATATTTTTAGCCCAGTAGGATGCTCGCCTGCTTTTAAAGCTCTTTTAAACAGTCGGTTATCTCTGATCCGATCGGCAGGCTGGATGATTGATCCTGAGTGTCGACCCAGATTCAAGGAGCTTGTGAATAACTTTAGCACCATGGCGCAAGATCCTCCGCGCTACGTTGTCATTCCGGTTCGTACTTTACATTCACCATACAGGATTATTACACAGATTGGAAGCATAGTATTTAAATGCTTTTTTGTTTGTTTGTTTTTTTGCAGAATGATGAGCAAATGAATCAGTCGAGTCTGGTGGACAGTAAGTTTTTCCGCACATTGCTGGAGGAAGAAGGAGGGAACGTGAAGGAACTCCTGGATGCAGAGGAGTATTTGGTGCCACAACCCGGATTCTTCGAGAACCAGGCTAATGGACTGGCCAGGCGCCAATCACACAGGGTCAGATCTGTTTCTGTTTAAATCATGAACTGTCAGTGGGCTGTCAATCAAGTGTGTAGTTGGACAGTTCGCAGCTCAGTGTTTTTGATATTACTGTCATTATTATTATTTCCTATTTGATCATACATGCATTAAATGGCTTTCTGTGACCTTCTCAACCAATCAGAGCACAGATCTGGTACTAGAGACGGACGGCCAGCCGACCGGACGGAGCATGCACTCATCTGTCAGCACGTTAGGGCGGAGTCTGTACCCGACCCTTCCTGTCGGAGCCGCGGCCAACGGAAACTGGGGGGGCTCTCAGTTCCGCTCGCTGGTCCGAAGCCAGTCTCACTGCTCCGCTGGCGGCCAGTCAGACTCTGAGTTTCTGGACGGGGGCAGGGATGAGCCTCCCTCCAGTCCTGGGCGATACATTAAAGACCCCACCTTCCCTGCGTGCATGGATGGAGATGTTGAAGTGGATGGGTTCATAAGTTACCCTTCACACTCATTGCCACGCAAGACACACAAACAACCAGGTGAGTCTTGATACAAAACTTACACCAGCACTACATGTTTTAGGTTCACATCTTTTATTGATTTTTTTTCCTTCCCTCTTCTCTTTCCAGAGTACGTGAATCAGGACGTCCAATCAGAGCGGGCGAATACGCTGCCGCGTAAATCCACTGAAAGGCGTTTACACAACGGTCTCAGCGCTGGACGCAGCGTGGAGAACCCTGAGTACCTAGTGCCCACGTCTCCCGCTTTTGACAATCCATATTACTTGGATCTTGTGGCTAAAATGCCGGGCGGATCTACAGCAGGCGGAGCCATGCCACCTCCCAGGCACGTGAACGGCTATGTAAGGCCTACAGCCGAAAACCCGGAGTACCTGGGATTGGCAGAAACCTGGAGTGGACAGAGAGATCACACCTGAGGAGTGGTGGGGCGGAAGGGGGCGGGGACAATGAGGGGCTGAGCGAGACTTTGAGTGAGTGAGTCAGTGTGTGTGTGTGTATCTGTGTGTGTGTGTTCTAGGGCTGTCAGATTGCTTCATAACGTGCAGCTTGATTTTAATTATTTATAATCTTAAGCATTTGAATGTATTAGAATACTGAGGTATCCACAATGTTATTGAGCGACAGGCTGAGGAAATTTGTCACCGTTTATAATTAGAGATTTATGAGTTACGCACAGCGTCGTGGACACTGTGTAGTGCCCTTTATGCCCAATTTGAGATTCAGCCACAGAAAAAAACTAAATGTGATCGTTCAAAAAGGATTGTGATTCAGTCAAAACAAGACAATTCAGTCGGTGGACGCGTTGAACTCTGAAACAGTGCGCGATGGGTGAACCGATCACGTTACGAGCCAACAGAGACGGATGTAATTATCGGAAAACCATATACAGTATGAGCCGATGCTAATGAAGCACATGAGAATGTACAAGCCAAATGACACTGGATCTGGAAATCTACGACTGTTTGGGAGTTCATGTTGATTTTTTATTTCTTTTTCTTTTTCTCACCTCAGTTCCCTCTCTGTTCCTGCCACACTTCTTTGTTTTTTGTCGGTCTTCCGTATAATAATATGGCAGCTCAAATGCAGTGTCATTAGCGTTTCCGGGCGGATCTTTGACGTCTGGATCGAGCAGCTTTTTTTTTTTTTTTTTTTACAGCTGTGCGTTAACGTGAGACTCTGAGAGCGACGGATGAGGACGAGAGGTGACACGTCGTCAGTGTAGAACAATCTCCTTACTGCAGTTGAATTGCAGTTCTGAAGCTGAGGATGTCACGTGGTTCCCAGTAAGACCATTAGTGCATATGTATTTTATATATATGGTTTATTTTCAGTCACGCTGCAGATTATTAGTACGATTAGCACAATTATTGCATGTTTTTTTTAAAGAGATTAAAACCACAGTTTGGAAATAAACTACCAGCACAAGCATGGTTTAGGACAAATTTGATAAATCTTGGTTTTGAGGGGGTTTTTTTTCCATAAAATTTCAGACCTTCTTCACTTTCCAAATTCAACTTAGTTGAAGTTTAGAAGCATGAAGAATCAGTGTGTGGCAATTACAACAAAATGACACCGCATCATGTCCTTTCTCAATTCATCACGTGACAATTTTAACTTTGGGTGTTAAAATTTGGGAGAAATGAAAGTATAAAATGTAATATTTTATTTTCATCTGTTTAACAAAAGGAGAGAACATTTCTCTGATAAATCACTAGAGGGAGAGTAAATTAAATACACAAAGCCAGTCAAAAAAAAAAAAAGTTTTCAGACTTTTTTCCTTTACAAAACCCACAAATTCATCTCAGTTCATTTATACTCACTTCAACAGGATACAGTTTAACTGGAATAAATCATGTCTACACAGGATTCAAGTACCTTTCACCAGCAGCGTGCATCACTATTAAAATCTCTATGAAATAATGAGAGCATAAAATATTGGCCCCTACTTTTTAAACTTTATTTTTTGGTAAATTCTCCCACGTTCATTCCCTAAATTCGAAGCACTCGTGCATTCTTTTGATCTCGATCCTCAGCTTTATAATCTCATAGCAGGTTCTTGTGCAATGTTGTGCAACGTAACCTGCGGTAAGATTAGAAAATGTAACGGGGTAGAAATATGGTTTAGGTTTTATCACAATACTTGAAAATGTCTATGATTGTTTTAGATGAGGAGTTTTAAATAAAAATGTTTGGGAACATTTATTAAAACAATCTGTTGAAAACAACAACAAAAAAGCAGTAGAACATTTTCGCTAGATGTTAATTTTTACAGATTTTTTTTTGTATAGAATTTTTCTCCATTGTTGAACAGCAGATTTATTGAAGCACTGGAAATAAAAAAAAATGGTGAACCGTGTGACTCTACGGTGGCAGCGTGAAGAGCTGTAGCTGTAGATTGCAGCAGAAAGAGCCAGTAGTGAATGTTAAGTTCTTGACTAAAACAAAGAACGGCTTGTGTTCCAGACCGGAGGGTGGGACGGGGGGTAGTCTTCTGCAAACCCAGCAGTGTTAAACACACTGTTTTAGCTCAAATGTCTCTTACATATGCAACAATATTAAAATTCTATCTGGGGACTGTTCACATTGTGCAGTGTGAAATTCGGTCGTGTTCATCCCTCTTAACAGAGAAGAAAAGGCTATGCTAAAAATCCTGGGAGGAAGACGAGCCATGTATTTTTATAGTTTTATAATTAATCTATACGACATGTGGAGAAGGAAGTTGAGTGAAAATAAAGAGGTAAAAAAAAATCGATACGGAGCACATTGAAGGAGTTGTAAAAATGAATTTATGTATCCTTGTGATTTTAACAAACGTGTCTTTTTATACATGTTAATGTTTTAAGACTTCCATTTTTACTGTATTTTACTGTACTTTTGGATCGTTTTGCACTCTGACGTCTGAAAACTGCCAACTTTTGAGAGCGAGCACATTTGTGCCCGTGTGTGGGTGTGTGTGTGTATCATTTTGTAAGCAGCGTTTGTAACAACCGTATCAGGTTGTGTGTTTATTGTATCACAGATTCAGGCTATGGTGTGTTTTATTTTAGAGTTATTAAGGAAAAAAATGTGATTTTTTTTTTTTTGTAAAAAACTAATCAAGATGTATGATATGGGTGAAAAAAAAGAAAATATATTTGTATATTATGCATGACCTGATTTTTTTTATTTTATTCATCCATTTTTTAAGACCACAAATATTTATTTTTATTAATAAAAATACAGGAATGAAGAAATATTAAGAAAAGAAGAAACTGAAAGAAAGACAAGAATACCAGAATGGAAAAAGAAAGACATTCCAAAGAAAAACCTGACCAGTAAAAATAATAAAAATAAAAAACTGACAATATACACTGTAAAATTACATAATTTAGTTAATTTTGCAAAACTAAGAAAAGGAATAATAATTAGAGAAAGAAAGAAAATGAAGAAATGATGAGATGAGAAATAGGGAAAAGAATGGAATAAAGAAAGACAAACTTAACTTGGTAATACAGCACATGTTAATAAACTAGCTAAGCCTATAATTTAGTTATCATAAATAAGCGATAGCTGCTGTATAATAATCTCACTTCTAACAGACATTAAACTATAACAGTTTAGCAGTCTGCCCTTGAATTAAAGTAAATTAGGATTTTATTCACAGATACACACTCCCAGCACTCCTGTCCTCCTGACTTTATTTCAAGCCTAGACTGATTTCCTTTTGTTCCTGAATGGATTCCAGGTTATCAATGGTTCCATTGCTTATCAATGTCAAGAAAAACCCTGAATTCTTGTGTAATCTCGGCTGGAGTTAAGGCCAGTTGAGGCAAATGTTCTTCCTAGTTAATGATTAATGTCCAAGACCGGGTCGGATACGTGTTTATGGGTTTCAGTCAGGCCTACCGAGGAATCTAAATGACCCGGTAGTGAGGAGTACCTCAGAGACGCCTGGAGCTGTGTCGTATCCCGGACGCCGGACGCTTCCTGGAGGATGGAGGTCACAGCAGGTGGTGTTTTTGAGTTAATGTGTCTGGTGCATTCTTCGTGTTTTTCTCTCACCATCGCATGGATCTTGCTTAGCTGGGAATCCAAAGGCTTAGGTGTGAACCCTGAATCAGGCCTGGTTGAGTTCTGACGAGGTACAAGATGGAATTAAAGTTTAGCGTTATATTACAAGAGAAAAAATGGCGTCTTCCGCTAACACTTTGTATAGTCATATCAGCTGTTAATTGTGAATTTCGCTAGCTTCCATTTGGAAGTGAAGAATACGGCCTTGAAACTTAAGAGTCTTTCAGAATTGAAGTGATAAAAAGTATTCACTTTATAATAGTGGTCACCTGAGATTCCGGTTCCTGTGTTACATCCCTAGACGTATTTAGATTTCTTAGGTTTCCTGTGCATTTACAGTAGGAACCGGCAAATAGGATCCTCATCATATTATAAGAATAAAAGGTTTGTCTGGAAAGTATCCAGCCAGGTAATATGAAAAACAGACATTTATTGAAGAAGATAAAAGACACAAGGAAATCCTGCAAAATCCTTTGTTGGAGTGACCATCAGCTGCCTTACTGTATTTTCCTGAATTTCAGAGATGATGTGGAATTTCTTCTCTTTCAGTGGTGATTTTAGTTTTGGGAAAAACAAGAAGTTGCAGGCCACCAAATCTAGGCTGAAGGGGGACGGAGTCACCTGCATGACCTAATGTTCCGGCAAAAAGCTCGAAATGTACGTGATGTGAAATATCTCTACTATACTCGCTCATTCACTCTGAATGCGTAAAGTACACATTCCCACTCAACAGCATCTACCAGCCCACTGACTGGTACAGTGAAGTCATCATACAGTAGTTCATGTATATAAGTGCAAACCGACAATATTACCAATGGCTGGACTTTTTCCGGACAGACCTTGCATACAGTATAACGTTTGCCAAAGAGGTAGCAAAAAGGTCAGTCAAGCTCAACTAAAATATATATGTATGAAATAATAGCCCTAAAGAGGGCAATGCCTTATGGTTGCCACAGTTGACAGTGGAAACATTTAAATGAGTAGCGCGTACTGTAGTCACAAACCCTTTAAAATGAACTGTATACAAAGTGAAACAAATTAACTTTTTTCCAAGACGATCTTTACCCGGATCACGGTAGTTGTGCTCTCCACATGAATAGGGTACAGGTTGTAGAGGACTGGTCCACTGTTTCCATACAGGATTGAGGGCTCTGGGCAGTTGATCCGAGGTGATACAGTGCTGTATGCTGGGGGTACCAGGGTAATCTGCCTCTGAAGGAGCTGAAGAATCATGGTGATGTCTGTAGTCATTCTTGCCTCCAGTCTAGAAGATAAGATATGAAATTGATGCCTTTAGCCAAACTTTCTTCAACCAAGGCATTTAGAACATTTTCCCAACTCCAAACAAACATGATTCACACCTGAAGCAATTTATGATTTGGGGCAGGTTTGTTGAAAGCAAGGAAACAAGACCCCCATTTCAAATCAAGGAAAATCTTGAAAGTATTAGGCTATAGCTGGGAATCTCTTTCAGAATAACCATACTACTACTACTACTAATAATAATAATAATAATTAACCCAATAACCCCACAACTAACCCTCAATAACCCAAAGAGAAGGTTGCAAGAAAATAATGTAACACCTAAACAGATCTGGCACAGGCTGTTAGGAACAAATGAGATAAAAATTAAACCATGACAATAGCATAAAGACAGTATGGAGACGATACACCGCCTGGCCACAGGATGATTGTATTGTATTGGCAAAGTTAAATCCTATCTGAGATTAAACTATGAATATGAGAAAACTCAGAATTTCAGCTTGTACATCTGTAAGTGTTGAACAATGACCACCTTTGGTGGCAGATATATTTTCTTTGGGTGAGCAAAACTATCGGAACGGGTACTTTAGGACGCTTAACCTAAATGTCTGTTACTTGGAAGAACTGCAGCAAGCTGTGAGCCCACTGACATCACCAAACTGTTGCATGAGAAGCATAGCAAGAGAAGAATGCAACAGTTTGGTGATATCAGTGTGACTTCTTTCAGTTTCTGTTCAGTGGGCGGAATATCACAACCATTCCGGTCATTTGGTCTGTGAATTTGCCAGTCTAAACCTTTTACTTTCCTCCCTAATGAAGTCTGTTGTGTTGAGAGTGTGCAGTGGGTCTTGCTGCAAGTTCCTCTCGATTACAAGCAGTGTTCAAATCAAAGGACTTTTGATTGTACCGATTTTTACTTTTGACAGTACCGATTTGACTTGAATGCTCCTCATAAAACGGATGCATTTCTCTGTAAATTTTCAAATAGTATGTTTTAGTAGTGTTAGTGAACCAATTTCGTAAGCCAAAGCTATGACATCACCTCCACTGTGCTTAAACCATGAGCTTGTATGTTTTGGATCGTAACCAGATTCTGGCTTTTTCCACAATTTGTGTCTTTCACTTTTTGTGGCTCATCTTGGTATTTCATTGTGAATTCCAATTACCGTCTTTTGATTTTTACTGCTAACGAGTGACTTGCTTCTTGCAGTATGACCTATATATTCCTGTTCTCAAAGTCTTCTTCAAATGATGGATTAAGAGACCATCACCCCTGCCCTGTGAAGGTTGCTGGTGATGTTACTGATTGTAGTGATTTACAGATTTTTTTTTTTTCCAACTCTCAAAATGTTTCTGCCATCAGCTTCTGTTCCAAATTGTTGTATTGGCTATGCCTAATTTTATGTATCCTTTATTTTACCAGGAATGTCCCACTGAGATACATTATTTCTTCTTCCAGGGAGTCCTGGCCAAGGCTAATGCTTGTGCAGGGGGTCTGACAGACTTTTCCTCTATTCTCAGCTTGCTTCCCCTTACCCCTTGTTAGACCAGGCTCTCTGGTCTAACAGTTGATTTAACAGGGTACCCCTGGGTAACACCTGTCAGTCAAATTGGCCTCACCGTTCCAATACTTTCAAAGGGGAATGCAGATCATTGTCAGGGGCAGATAGTGAAATGTTAATCTAAACTGACCAGATTGGGACCCTGTCCAGGGTGTACCCCGCCTCGTGCCCTAAGTGTCCTGTGATAGGCTCCAGGCCCCCTGCAACCCTGTATTCAGGATAAAGCGGTATAGACGATGAGTGAATGAGTGAGAATCTAAAGTGACCTAAAATGGTGTAATAGTCGAAAACGAAAACATTTACAACATACTAAAACAACTTTTGATTAGATATGGACTGGACTGCTTGTTTGCATTGTGTTTAACTTTTTGTTTACACATGCTAATAAATGGCCCAGGAATATATATATATTTTTTAAATGGCCTACCTGTTAAGCTGACTTTGCAGTAACTCGAGTCTTGAATGAAGCTCCTCTTCTGCAAATGAAGGTGGATGACATGAGGCTTGGACAGAAGATCTGTAAGAACAGCTTGCATACGGAGTGGAGCAACAATCTGGCCAGTAATGATACAATCCAGAAAGATGAGCTCCTACAGGAGGATAGGCAGGACAGAGTACAGGATAGAATTTGGGTGATCCAAAGAAAAAAACTTGACATTTGTGGACTTTCTATCAACCAAAACTATAATTGTTGTGAGGGCTCATTTAGTCAATGCAAAACTTCCAGAACTTCATAACCTGCATAAATTACTCTAACATTAGATGGTTATTCATTCAAGGTGTATTGCTACCATAGTATTGCTACCAAGTAGCTACCTCTGTCCATGCACAGTCTTTTGCCCATCTCAGATTTGTTGCTGGGTGGAATCACCCGTAGGGCTGATGCAGGGTAACCTTGGGGGTCTCCATCAGGGGTGTATACCTGGCTTTGTGAAAGAGACAGTTTGTTGATGTTCTCACTAGACTGAGTTCTGGAGGAGCTGCAGCTACATAGTTCATCCCAGTGAGTGTGAGGACCAGGAAAGCAGTGACTACCCAGGCGGGTACATGTTTGAACTGAATAGGAATCATCTTGATCCATTCCATCTGTCCAGGATGTGGAAAAGGCAAAAGTAGTTAAAAAGTTAAGCTAGTTTTTATTTATTTTTTTTATTGTGGCCTGCTTGCTCATACCTGGCTTGTTGCGTCTCTCCACTGAGTTTTTGTGATGCCTTTGTTGATTAATATTGTAATGGCAGCCGTTATCTTCACTGTGTAAGGTGTGAATGACCTGATCTACCTGTTTATACACAAAATGTATTTAGACTTTCAACCAAAAGCTTTGTATGTTCGACAAAGAGCATTAGTGTATGTGTACTTCTCTGAGGTTAAAGGTGATCTCCAGGTTCTTCCAGAAGTTTTCAGCAAAGGTTGGGTACATATCTAGGACGTCCAAGAGATCATCTCTCTGAATTTGATGGAGATCAGAATAGGTGAGTGTTCGCACATCAGCGTTGCAGTAGCCAGGTTCTGTGTACAAGTTAATGGGCTCGCCAAAGATATTGTTCTTGCCTGCACATAAATGCATATAGAAAAAATATATTATTTTTATATTATAATTATTATTTGGATCTGTCAAATAATAACTGATGATGAATACCTAACTGTTCCTTAATGCATACTAATACTGCTGTGTCCCTCTGAGCTCCAGCCTGCTTTTATGATTCATAATCCTACTATCTGGCGTAACCAACAGGAAGGGTTGCCTTTTATGTCTGGTCATCTGAATGTTGTCTCCTCACAGATTTAATTTCTGGCTCAATGGGCTTGGCACTAAGCATGCAGTTTTGTTCAAAAATCATTAGCGGGGGATAGTTTGTTTGGAATTGAACCCAGGTCGCTGTAGTAAGGGCACTGAATGCTAGCTGCTAGTCCACCAGGGAACCATCTGGCTCAGTCGTTGAGGATTTAAATTTATGCCTAGATTTCTATAAAGCTGCTTTGTGCCAAGGACTACACAGTAGTCAAAAGTGCTATTTTCTCAACTTGTAAGTAAAGAAGGAAACCTAAACAGATTATGTTACATAGATTAATACACTCACCCAGTATAGCAAGCACTACTTCATTGCAGGACACCTGAATTGAGTCGTGGGAGATGAAGTACAAAGTATGGAGAATATCACCATGATGGTAGAGAGTGTCCCCAGGTGGGGAGTGAGTGGTCTTTAAGCACATGGCAAGGGCTCTGAGGCAGGCTTTACTGGCCCCTTTGAAGGCCTTGCAGTTTTGTAGAAGGTTGCGGTTCAAGTGCAGACAGATATCAGCCTGTAGGCATTCAGGAAAACCTTTCAAAACCTACAAGGTCAAAAGAATGTTTCATGCAAAAATATCAAGCAAGAAGTATCCATCATGTTTATCTGTTTTTCATTCATGTCAGTTTACAGATCGTTTGAGAATGTGGTGTTGAGGCACATGTTTCCCTTACTGCATTCATATCAATGCCATTGGTGTATGACCAAGCATGTTGGAAGTATTCCTCAAGCCTCTGCCTCAGGGCTGGTGGTATTTGGTGGAAACGAATGAACTCTTTGACCCTCAGCAACTGTGTGTGGTAACGGGTGGTTCCAGAATAAAGACGCTGAATGATTGCTGAAACGTTCCCAAATATGCTGGCATACATGAGGGCTGGAAGATTGGAAAACAGCATTAAGTAGAAACATTTTGTTCCTTAAATTAAGTTTAACATCTGTTCAATACTTCTATTTAGCAAAAAACAATGACATGATATGTTATAACAGTACCAAATGGGCAATCATTGACCCCACCATTATGTCAACTAAAGTTGGTTTTGATCATATGTATACTAGAATAATTAATTTATATCACAGACCTCAATCTAGGTTACAGTTTTCAAGGTACAAAGACTTGCCACTAGGAAAGTACCCTCACATATATTGTAAGTTTAAGTTTGAACCTGAAATTGTCCATTGGAGGCTTTATCTTGTCCACTGAAAACTTTTAATGTAGGAAAATTCTAAATCTTCACTTTCTAGGTACATCTTATCAGGATAGTACATTCATGGGTACATCTCTTGTATCCTCAAGGCAAAAGATCTAGAGTGAATCTTTAGGATTGCAGTTGGAATTGGTGACATAAGAGAGAGTTGAATGTACTGTACAGTATGCAAAATGACTTACACCCAATGAGCATGACGCAGATGGAGAAGATCTTTTCAGAGTTGGTGTTGGGTGAGACATTCCCAAAACCCACACTGGTCAGACTGCTGAAAGTGAAGTACAGTGCAGTGACATACATATCCTTTATGGAAGGTCCAGAGGTGGCATCGCTGTCGTTATAGTACTTCCCAAGTTGATCGGCCAGGTTATCCAACCATCCTGTTTTCATGTAGGGCCTCTCCACATGGCCAATGGCATACCAAATACATGCCAGCCAATGGGCGATGAGCACAAACGTACACATGAGCAAGACTAGGACAGCCGCTCCATATTCTGAGTACCGATCTAACTTCCTGGCCACACGGACCAATCGGAGCAGTCGTGCAGTCTTCAGGAGACCAATCAGAGCGGTTGTTGTCTAAAATTTAACGAACAGTGTTAGAAGGGAAGGAGAGTTCAAGCTATGGATATTTTTTATCAGTTAGCATTTTTCAAATAGTTTGCAGGATACGCTTTTCTATGACTTATATAATTCTGACCGGTTGGAAAGTCCTTAACTTTTATTAAATGATGTATACAGGGTTACCTTCCTTATATGAAATCTTAGTTTTCTTTTAAAAACGTTTTAGCCCAGGATAGAATCCGACCTAACACCACTTGACTTTCCACAAAAGGAGAAAATGATCTCTGCATGGAGCAAGTTAAGTTTTGATACTGTACATTTAATAGTTTCATGTATTTGGTGCATACATAAGTGCTACAAAGTCAAAGGCTGTAAATGGATAATTTGCTTTAATTTGGTGTAAAATTTAATGAATTTTTGCCTATGGATCTAGTATTTTGGGCCACCCTGTATACAGTAACATATATGCAACCTATATGCAGCTGCTTCACCAAATAATCTACTTCATCTTCAGTAACCATGGTTGAACTAAGACCTAACAAAATTTCATCAATACAAAACTTCTAGGATGAAGCTTTAACGTATGCTTTAAACATACATTTTTATAATTATTTTATCATTTCTTTGTAAGCAGGCCAAATTTGGGACCACGTCCAATATTCTTCCACTTCAAAGAAAGCAGATATGTTCTCACCTCGTCTGATCCAGATTTAAAGATGAGCAGGTCAAAAGGAAGAGCAGCCACCATGTCAATAAGAAACCAGCCTTTAATGTAGTGAACAGCGATGCTTTTAGGATGCGTTACCACCTCATCGTCATGATTGACGTATGTGGTGCGAAAGCTGATCACGATGTCCACCATGAACAGAACGTCCACGATGGCGTCCACGACATTGAGTGGGTTGCAGGTGTAACCACAGACACGTCGCCGATTCTCTGCCAGCTCGTTAAGCAGGAACGCGGCTGAGTATGGGGTGAAGACTGCAGTGTAGAGCACTAGCAGCAGGATGACCCAATCCCATGCTGCCTTAAAGGGACTGTAGTGCAGCAAGGTCCACTTATGGATATCTGCAGTCTGGAGCTGATACACAGGGAACACACTGGTGCCCAGAGACAGCGTCTGTATAAACAGATGCATATGCAGAACGCTTTTACCTTGGCACGAGTATACAGTGCCTTGTCAAAGTATTCATACCCCCTGAACTTTTCCACATTTTGTCACATTACATCCACAAACGTAAACATATTTTGTTGGACGGCCATGTTAGTAAATAGAGATCCACAGTTTAGGTGGGAAAATCTGTTCACAGGACTATTATTCATGCTCTCCACAAATCTGACCTTTATAAGAAGACCAGTTTGTAGTTTGCAACAAGTCATCTTATGGCTTTCTTTCAACAATGGCTTTCTTTTCACCTCTCTTCCATAACGGCCAGATTTGTGGAATGCATACAGTAACTAAGGTAGGTTTGCAGTCGTGCCGTACGCTGTCCATTTTCAGATGAGGAATTGAACAGCGGCCTGTGAGATAAACTTCTCCCCAACTTTATCCCTGACCTGTCTGATCTGTTCCTTCCCGTATGCAACAAAAATATATTTCTCAATATATTATATGACAATATATTTTATGTGTATTCATATATTGTGAATAGTACATAGTAATATATGTTATGATATATTCTATAATATATTATATATATATGTATGCAATATATATAAATATATGAAATAGGATATATGAAAATATATGAAAATACTGCAATTATTGCC
>JAQMYK010000006.1:1442948-1453543 GCA_030014345.1 Clarias buthupogon
CACACACACACACACACACACACACACACACACACACACACACACACACACACACACACACACACACACACTACAGGCAGTTTGGGATCAACAATTAGCTTAATCTGCATGTCTTTGGACTTTTAATTATTTTTGGACTGTAGAAGGAAACCAAATTATGCAGAGGGAACCCACCAAGCACGGGGAGAACATGCAAATTCCATACACACAGAGACTATAAACTGTCTAATATGCCTATATATTGTAAATAAACTAACTATGGTAATGAGAATTCAAAGAGCATTATACAAGATTTAGTCAAAAAGAGTCAAGATTAGGTCTTGAAATATTTAGGTAGGTGGGTTCAACAATTTCCAAATTATCTATAAAAGTAAGGGGGAAAAAATCATCATTGCTTCTAAAAAAAAACCTGTCTGGACCAGAAACAAAACGTAGTCAAAAGCAACATCACAAACCAGGATAATTTCTGTATTATTAAAATGGTATTTAGAGGTGCCAACAATTTTGCACCCAATTTTTCTTGTTGAGAAAGCAAACTGTTATTTCACAAATAAGAATGGTTGAGAAAATAAGAAAGAAAGATAAACAGGGGAGGAGAAAGAAATACGGAAAAAGAGAGACTGAATGAGAGATAGTGAAAGATGAAACAGAGAGAGAGACAAAAGGAGGGAGTGGGAGAGCTTTCTTCACTAGTCAGTAAGGGGTTAACAGGGGGCAGAAGGTCCATTTTACACACGCACTCACTCACTCACTGACACACACTCACTGACTCACACACTGAGCTGAGAAACAGGAGACCAGCAGTGACATGACAGTCGCTCCTCTGTAGTGTGAGAACACAGGAGAGAACACGAGACTCGAGCAGAGCCGGCTGTCCTGTGGATGGATGAGCACGTCTGAGCACCTGGATAAGAATTCACCGTTCTCCACAAGGAAATGTGCTGCAGACAAAGAACCAGGCGAGGCTGATGCACAGACCTGATGGAGCTTTCTACAGCACTCGTGCTCCTCGTCGGCATGTTAAGCACGGCGAAGGCGTTGGTGAGTTACTGACCATAAGCTCCGTCCTGTATGTCACACATACCACATGTCCATTTCACCTGCGGCAAAAAGAAAGCACAAAGTATGAAGTGACTAAAGTCCAAATGTTGACATTCCTGAAGTAAATCTTATCATTATTAACTTTTGGAGGTTTTCTTTACATGTGGTTTAGTATATAAGAGAGAGGCAGAAAGAGAGACAGAAAAAGAAAGAATTAAATAAAGAGAAGACAAAGACTGAGATCTGATATAAAATAAAATAAAAAGCCAGAGACACAAAGCGGATGAATGACAGAAAGAAAGCGCGCAAGATAGAAAGAGAGAATGACTTCGAGAGAGGATGAGAGACGACGGAGATGGAGAGAAGGACAGAGAATGATGAAGGCAAAGGGAGAATGTCAGAAAGGCAGAGGGAAAGAGAGAAATGTAGTGAGAGAACACAAGATAGAAAAGAGGCAGGAAAAAGAGACAAAAAGAAAAAGAGACAGAGACTGAGAGAGACACTGAACGGAAGACAGATATACAGAAAAAGACACAGAAAACAGAGTATTAAAAAGTGGGACTGAATATATTATTTTTTTACTTTAAACCGTACCCCTGTTTTGAATCTTGAACACATTAACGAGGACACATGATTTATTGCTGATTCTGCTTGAGCTTTATAAATGAATAAACAGAGACCATGTGACTTGCTCAGGGTGGACATTTTATCCGGAAAGCAAAGAATAAAATTCGAACAAGCATAGATTTAAGACAGCATGCTAAATTTTTACTGAAGTAAGCTACCTGCACATACTGTATAAATTCACAAAATATTTCAGATACTCCAGCACTCCCGGAGGTTCAGGGAGAGTCCCGCATGTTAATAACCCATGGAAACTGTGAAATGCAGTTTCTGTTAGAAACTGAGAAAAAATATTTCAGCCAGATATTTGATAAGGTGATAAATAATAAAGTATTTACTTTTGAAAAATAGTAATGAGGATGATATATCCTAAGATAAGATATTTTTTTCTTCCTCCATCAACACTGTTGTAGAAATACACATTTTGAAAAGGACGAATAAGTTTTGCCACGTTTAATGAAGCCTCAGTAAATAGTTACATACATACTGTACATACATACATACATACACACATACATACACACATACATACATACATATGTGATGTATTAGCATCTATGTGTTAATTTATATATTAGCACGCTATTTATTTGGCTGTTTTTGTGTCAGCATGCTAGCATGGAACCCATGACTACAGCTAATTCTTTAATGGTACTGTACAGGCTGCTAGCGGGTCCTGACCTGTATTTTTCTTTCTGCTGTCAGCATGCTTGTGAATATTGTTTCTGTTCAGTGGAGCAGAAATTACGCTGTAGTGGAGAACATTGTAAAGTCAATTACTTCAACTTTAACCATAAACCCCATGATTTAAACCATGTTTCAGCAATTAACTGCAAATTAAATTATGACTATTACTTTACACTGTACATTACATCTCTAATCTTTCTGTATTCATTTATTAAGTCTGGTTTATAGTGGATGTTTAATCTGGTCTATAGTAGACCTAAAGTCTGTCCTTCAGTAGGCGGTAGTTTGTTATTTAGTTAGTTTGAGACATTTAGATATTTAAACCACCCATTAGGAGACATTTAATCTGGTCTGTAGTAAACATTTAGTCTGTCCTTTAATAGCCTGGTCTATAGTAAAAGTTTAGTTTTTCCTTCAGGAGACGTTTAGCCTAACATTTAGTTGATGTTTTGTCTGCTTATTAATAAACATTTAGTTTTAGTAGATGATTAATCTGGTTTATATTAGACATTTAGTCTGTTCTTCATTTCATCTTCAGTCTGGTCTACAGTAGCCAAGTTGTGAGTGAAAACCAGTTTCCAGAGCTGGTAAGATTACTTTATTGGCGAGTAGCGGTGTTGTTTTATTGATGACTGCTCAATAAACAGGGTGCCAATCCATTGCAGGGCACACATTCACACACGTGGGACAATTTGGGAATGCCAATTAGCCCACTCCGCATGTCTTTTGGACTGTCGGAAGAAACCAAAGAACCCTAAGGAAAACCACCAAGTACGAGGAGAACAAGCAAATAGACCGGAGGAGGCGCGAGGCCACTATGCTAACTCCACTGTACTGCCTAGATAGTGAAATTGTTCTAATTAAATTTTTAACTAATAGTTATTTGGAAAGTTTCAGTTATTGATATGTATATTATAATTATTATTATTTTTTTTTAAGTTTATTTTTTTTTCTCAAATATACTGTATAAGCCAGCTGAAAGGGTTGCATTAACATCATTGAGAACAGATAATTAACTTTGGGCAATATTGACATTTTTGTAGTTGCTATATTACCAGTTTAGGTGATTAATAGGTTCATTGATCAGTGCCGAGCCATCACCGCAAATTGCTTTTACTAGGGGTATTAAATTGAGATAGAATAGGCCTGTGAGCTTGAGGCCAAGGTACATAAGTTTATGAGTGGAAACAGGAATCGGTAGAAGTTTAACGTTATGGTTCCAGTGATGTAAGTGGAGACGTGCATTTTGAGCAAATAATAATGAAGTGATTAATGGAATTAATTTAAGCTTTTACAGAGATTTGGGTGGGTCTTTCAAACAGCGCTGTATATCAGGCATAAAGTCTATTTTTAAATTAACTTTAGTACTTTTAATATGATGATTTTATCTTATTGCTGAAGTGAGTGGTTCTGAGAAGATGGTGAAAAAAGATACACAGTCTATGCGTTGTGTGCAAATCTTGTGATATGATCCCACTGGTGATGACCAGAGACATCTAGAGATGTGATTACAGTCTCTTGTGTTTTTTCATTTGTTACATTTATTGAATTACACAGTCTACAAGTGTTGCTTGATGAATGTCTTCCTGTGATTAATCCAGTTTTGCCAAGATGGAATATACACATATATTGGGTGAATGTTTTTATTCGGTTTTTCTAGTACTCATATAAAAGCAACCGAGTCAGTTCGGATTTTTGCTTAGCTTCCAGTGTCACGTGTATACATTCAGTGTCAAAATCATCTCAAACCCGAATTTTACGGTGAAGTTTATTAAAAAAAAACTAATTTTAAGGACTTCAAAAATGTTCAAACAAAAATCACTAAGCAAGCATTGAGCAGAGAAAAAGCAAATAAAGTTTATTGAAGTTCACTAGACAGACAAATCTGAGCCAGTCAGACAGACCAAAGTCATCAACATACGTCAATGGACAAACGCAAAAGCGTCCCCGTTCCCTTTTCCAGCACCGGTTTATATACCTGAAAACCACTGTGTTGCTCATCCTCATTTCTTTGTCTGATCTATTTTTATTAATTATTCATTAGATAAATAATAATTTACTCAGATCTCTAATTTTTATGTTATATACTGTACTCATCGACTTTTTTCCCACCGCTCTTCTATCAATCTCATAGTTATTCACCTGTGGGTTGTCTTCTTAAACTCGGCCACATTTTTTTTGGTAAGGCTTAGTGCTTCTTTAATTTTTTGAGTGATTTGGTAAGTTCCTCTTATTGACCAGATTCTCTGTGACATTCTATCAGATCACTTGACGTCGCTGCCATCTTTCTTCTAACTTTCTACCACAGTACTTTAGGCGTTTGATTTCCCTCTTATTGACCTGTGGTGCCTTTTATGCTCTGTGCTTTACTGGAGTATTACTAAGTCTACCAATTAACATGAATATTACATTTTAGGCTCCTAAACAGATTATCACTTGTTCTGATTCTATTATGTGTTAATTATTATGTGTATACTATATTGCACATTTAACTGTCAAGATTAAAAGGTTAAAAGATTAGACATCATTACATTTTATTAAATTCTATTACTGTATGCCCCTTATCATAAGCGTATGTTATTACACCTATTTTCATGTCATGTGACTTTTATACACTGTATAGAGGGCAGCTTATCATATTTCCTCTGCTCACTCTCCTCTACTTTATGTCTCTTCTGGTACTCAAACTGATTCCGTTTGTCTTCTATAGCTCTGGCAGATGGTCCTACTTATTTCTAACAGTTATACTTATTTCTACTCATCCTGATCAGCCTTAATCCCACCACACCTGTGATTATGATAACAGTTGTGACGAGTGATTGAATAATGATTTATTTGCTGTAATTACAGCACTGTTCATGTTCTCTGTAAAGGGGGAGTTAGTCCATCTGTGGATCTTTTTCCTGCTTTGTGCTCAGCTGATCAGCTCTATGCAGCTCTATCTTAATTTGTACCTTGAGCTTACTCATTGTCTGGATCAAATTCCTCTTTCTGTCAGCCCTTTGTCTCAACTTACTTCCCTAAGAATATTTCGGGCCTAATACGTAGCCTAACCTTCCACTCTTTGTATGTTGACTCAAATGAGATACCTATAATATAATTAGTTTGAATAACATACTTGTGCTATATGAAATATAATCAAAGTCCAAAATCATTTTCTACAATTCCCCCTGAAGGCTGTTCATTTGGCCCTAGATGTCTACAATTCCTGTTTGTTATTAATGTAAGGAATGTTTAAAGGTGTGTGTAGTACATCTTAATGCATGCCCCCAATGAGTTTGATATTGTCAGATCAATAAGTCTGGCCCTTACACCAGAAATATGAAAACAGTAAGTGAGCTGTAGGTCTTGAGGGGTCTTTGATTGCCTCTTGACATGAGTTAAAGATACAAATGGAACCTTATACTGTATGTCAGGACAAGCTATAGTGCAAACCCAGCTCTATATACGCACTCGACAATGCATTCAAATATATAATTAAAGATACATATATAAACATATGCGTACGCATTAGCTTCAAATGCTAATAAGTCATACTCGTAGTCCAGCTGTTTTCAGGTCTTTAAAACTTTGGGAAATGTCCACAACATCCATGTGGGTGAAGGTAGCCTCAGGTCTCCTGATTTAGCTCCTCCATGCTTCCAAATCCACACCATGAGAAGTCTCGCCCTATCCACAAGCCCAATTCAGAATACAGACGGTGTTGTTTCCCTTCCTCACCGTGCTGGGGACCAGGGAACCTGGACTCACTAAAAACTGTAAACACACAGCAACACCACAGGCACAACACATACTGTAGCAACTCATAGATTATATGATATGTGTGTAGCATCTCTAGGGTATTTATACACATTTCATACGCAAAGGCAATCACGTGCATTCACGTGAGGACCATAAGCTTTGTGTATTTGGTATTTCACTACAGCCAGTTTACGACCCATCTACACATTGGAACCACGTCTGTGCTCATATTGCCACAGACACTGAACATGTAAACCTGAACGCGTACCTGATTTACATGTTGCTGTTAATGCCTTAATTTCTTCCAATTGTACAAGACATGGCTGTGCTATGGAGACTCTTTGGAATAATATTAAATCTGATGTGGGGGACACAATCATGTATCCTGTCTTATAACTGTCATTAACGCGTAAGCATGACCCATCAACGAAGAACACCTGGTCTATGCTTGGCAATGTTTGATTCTCCAAATCTGCATATACCTTTAGGAACTTAAGTGACTACAGTAGCATTGGAAATTAATAATGATAATAATAATTTTATTAATTCATATAATGATAATAACGAACATCTGACTGGTAAATAACACGTGTGGCAGATACTGTATAAGGTAACGTAACTGTGTGGCCCATTGTCATGGTCAAAGCTTTTCATGTGCAAATACTGCTGTTGCTAATGCTTGGGGACATAGTGGCATACCCTTCTGCACGTTATCCAAGTTATCCAAAGCCATAATAGTTATCTATGGGTTGTTTGCTTGTTCAGTATTGACGCTGTGTTGACACGTCGCAACCTCCGCCTATCAGAGACATATAATTGAAACAGTTTTCTATAATCTTGGCTAAACACCGTGTGTGCTGATAACAATAATGGCTTAACAGAATCAAAAGCAGCCATTTTTAGATTTCTACAGTAGTATTCTTAAGGTGAGTTTGCATTCCCACGGAATTTAACGCATAGTTTTGGGTTGTGGTGCTTTTCACATGGCTTAGACAAATGCTGGCGACAGATTTTCCTACTCATCCGCTCTAACATACATCGTAAATATTCGATGCTTTGTTAACAATTTGTAGGCAGCAATTTTCTTTTGTACATTTCTGACATTATTCTTTCGTCAGGCTTCAGATCAGTGTCATCGATGTATAACAGTTTGGCATAGACAGCGATATTAGATCTTGAGCTAGCACCTAAAGATGAAAGGGCTCTCTACATGCCTCGGGAAGCAGTTCTTCATCCTCGCTACTTACAACTAGTCATATTTGCCTTGGTGTGTATTTCTACCTCTACATGTGTGGCTGCTACGTGAGCTATCACTACATGGAAAATATGCAAAAATTGCTTGTCAGGTCAGTTAAGTAATGTGTGTTGGTTTCCACTCATTAACCTGTTTATTGTTAATTATTAAAAATCCATTCTTGTAAAATTGGCGTCACTCCCATCATGGGAAATATCTCGCTGGAGCCTTGAGCTTGGTCACTGTTTTAGGTTGGTGGTCTATCGTGCCTCTTCAAGCAACTCTGATGGTGGCGTGGTTCGTTTCTTCTCCTCCCTGTTCTCTTCTCTTTCATTTTTTTAATTGTCCCTATCTATCCCTAATGCATTCTCTTTCCATCTTCCCTGTCCTCCTAATATCTTCCATTTTCCTTGTTCCTTCTTATCTGCTCTATTATTTTGATGACTATTTTTTGTTCACTCCCCAATTTATCTCTCCCTTTATTTTAGTACCTGTTCTATTAGTTGCTCAACTGACTCACTGTTCCTCCTGACTCACTGTTCCTCCTGACTCACTGTTCATTTTCCACACAACCTGCTGATCAGACCATGCCCAACTCCACACACTATGTGTCCCGAGAGTCCCTCAGCAGCGGAATTCCACATGCTTTCTTTCCTTGTTGATTCTTAGGCCACACTTTAGTCCTGTTGTCTCTGCCACATCCTGCCAGGTTTTGCTCACACAATGAAAAACATTTGTTATCCTTGAATTATTTACTTGTACTTTAATTAGTTGGCCTTTCCATCCCTTTCACTAATAATATGCCTTTTCCCAACAAATGTCTGCTATACAAATAATATAACCTACCAAAAGTATGCTTCATTCTGGTTCTAGGCAACAGTGGCTCTACCTACACTGCCAGGCAAACATATACAGTATTATTATTATCACATACTATAGTATAGAAAATGCATTCAGCATTTACAAAAGGTCCTAAAACCCTTTAGTTTATTGGGAGCACACTTGCAATACAGTAGTACAGTATAGTATATTATAGTATATTTAATTTTATAAGTATATAACCTATATCTAATTACACTTACTACAAAATAAGTTGTTCCAATCTTTATGTACATAAGTTATTAATCTGGCTACAAGCACACCTACCAATTTAATACATTTACCCCCTTTTTTTAAACCTGGACTTTTAAGAAATGAGTCAGGGGTGAGTGGTGTACTCTCTCCCATCACTATGGTTGGCTCAATTGGTCCCAAATGGCTATTGGTAATTAGTAGCACAACATGCATTGGCAAACATATGAAATTATATTAGTTGCTTTGAAAACGGTTTCTAAATACTCATTCCTCTGCAGACCACCAGCTCCCTAAACACATAATACATAATGTTCTGTAATCAGCTTGCATAAGGGAAATTATATATAATTGGAGTCCAAAATTTTTTCTACACCACCTGGTTCTTGAGTCATGTTTATGATCAGTGAGTACGTACAAAAATCAACGTGAAATGTACGGACGCAACCTCTATTGCAGAAATTAAGATTATTAAAGAAATAGTTTGTGAGAAGCTGGACATACCCGGACATTTACAGAAGCTTTGAACAAGGTGTAGCATCACATTCCTTATTAACAAAATTATGCGGATATGCAAAGAAAGACAACAACGTTCAGAAATTACAGTATTTTTACGGTACAATTATGTATAATATTTCATATCGAATAATGCAGCTCAATAATGCATGTCCATACATACTGTATGGACATGAGAAACATTCCAGCATCAAGATTTCATTTAGCAATTTTATTGTAATGACTGGGCAACTCATTTATAACTAGTCTATTTTCAGTCAGCAATTTTTTTGGTCATCTCCCTGAACAACTTAATAACTCATTGTGGACTGGTGGTAATTGCCAAATGCAAGCAAAGCAATTGAATGCACTTAGGGGTTGCCTTAGGGGTACTTGTTCAGAACTGTGGTGCTTTTGTCAATCGAAAGCAATTTCCTTCTTTACACATAAACATGTAATTTGAGTTGCTACGATTGCTTTAGTTAATTAGAGAACACTCAGTGACCTGGCTCAATACATGATTCCTTTCCATCCTGAGGCACAGTAGTGTAGGTAATACACTGAACCAGGGGCTGTTTGAGATGTTTGTCTTCCTGGTAAGTTATCACTTACAGTATTTGCAAAATCCTTTAGCATTAAGTTCATTGTGTGTTTTACTCATCATATCATAGCCGCATATGTCCTTGTCTGCATTGGACTCTCAGGATTGTCTACGGATCCACAGCAAGCAGGAAAAGCCAGTGAGTGTGATTGATGTTTTTCCATAACATCTGCTTCTGTTTTTTTCTTTCACACTTTACAGAGTAATCAATGTGGGAGAAATATCATTCAAAATAATTTGTGTACATCACAGTTGCTAATTTCATTTGTTAAGCAATAAAACAAAAGCCGACTCAATGTGCTGTGACACAGATTCTATTTGTATTTCTTGCGGCCGGCTGGACTTAAATGGACGGAATAAATCAGAAGTGATAATGTCCAAACTGAGCATTGTAAATGAAGGAGGAGTGATTAAGGACAGATAATGATCTGAGGAGGTGGAAAACATGTGCGGGTGCAGGGACAAACCCAGCTCTGACCTGTTGACCTGCTGAGATGCTGCTGCAGGGCTTACTGGGATCTTACTGTACGAAAACAACACTGATTCACATTAGAGTTGTGCTCTTGTGCTGGAGGGTTTGCAGTAAATTTGTTGAAATTTGTTCATCCTCTATTTCCTGTTCTCGATTCTGAAATTACTGGAACGGCAAGATCAATTCTTTTGTTTTGAGGTGATAAATCATAATTTCAACTTAAATTTCCTGACGTTTATAGCTAGAATAATTTCTTTAAACTTATATAATTTATAAGTTTCAGATGAGCGAAAGTATAATAATAGATAAGGTCACAATGTTTGTTTGCGCTTTCCCTTGTTTGCATGCTTGTTTTTCTCCCATGGGTCTCCTCTTCAGGAGGTGAAACACTGCTCAATTGAATTAAGCTCTGGTGATTAAACTGGCCAATCTAAAACATTCTAGCTTTCCCCCCAGATAAAGTCTTTTCTTCTGTTTGCAGTGTGTTTGGGTTATTCATTTTCTGCATAATGAAGTTCCTCACAATTAGATTCTGTTCCCATACTTTTGGACGCAGTGTACACACACACACACACACACACACACACACACACACACACACACACACACACACACACACACACACACAC
>JAQMYK010000006.1:1527076-1539242 GCA_030014345.1 Clarias buthupogon
GACATCACAGAACAACCTACGATAGTCAAAAATGGATGCTTAACTAACAAACGTAACAGTAAATGCTTAATGCTTAACTGATGAATAGAATAAGACAGAATAAATTTAAACTAGAACAAACAAATAAACACAACAAAAAATTCTACAGACCCATCTTACATAACAAATGTGATATGGCTCTTACAGTAAGTGTTTCTTTTAAAATCATATATTTTTTTATATTAAGGAACCAAAAGCACAATTAGAACTTTTAATTAGAACATGATCATCGTTATCCCTAGTTAAGAACTATTCAGAAAACATTGAACATTCTTGGATTTATAGAAATGAAAAGTTTCATATAATATATTTATGTAGTACAGTGTAGGTTCTTGAATTCAGAATTTAATATATACAGTAGTAATAGGTCTTTCAACAAACTTTTGTGTAAAAGTTTTTCTCTTGAAATAAATAAATAAATTAATAATAATAATAATAATAATAATAATAATAATAATAAATTAATATTATATATTAAAGAATAAAGTGTAGATCCCAACATCATTCAAAGACTTGTTGTTGGTCTTTCGGCTGCTTAAAGTCTGGAAATGTATTGAAATTTAGTAAATTAGTTTAATATTCAAGTGCTCTTTTAAAAGTTTTAGTATCGAGAATGCGCTTTGCGAGTGTTTCGCAAGACGAGCAAAGATTTTTTATCTATTTTGACTTGAAAAATGAGCAAGTCTTGGTTTACGAGCACCGAGTATCATGTATCACGCATACGCTTTTTGTTTTGACGCCGAGCGTCACGTGATTGCAACTGAGCCAACGGTTTTTGTCTCTCTTGCGCTGCGGAATTGTGGGTAATCGTCTCACCTGCTGGGTCTTAGTGCTTGTCCCTCACTGGTATAATCAACATCCGTGCACACGTGTACTGTTTAATATAACACTGTGACCACGTTGTGTGTGTGTGTGTGAAACATTGAATTTTGTGTTTGTAAGCACGTGTGTACTGTTTCTTATAATACACGTGTGTGCGTGCGTGTAAAGCAAAAGAAAGTCTCATTAGAGGTTAAAAATGCATTTTCTCTCTCTGTAGTTGTGTGTGTACGCCATGCCGGTTCACACACACTCTCTCTCTCTCACACGCGCACCTTTAATATACTGTGTGTGTGTGTGTGTGTGTGTGTGTGTGTGTGTGTGTGTGTGTGTGTGTGTGTGTGTGTCTCTTCACACACATACACAAACACACACACACACACACACAGCGCCTGTGTGCATAAACGGAAACACTTATCGGTCAGGATTTATTTTTCCTTTTTTCAAGGTAAAGTGCAGGTTAATTTGTTTTATTTTTACTTCATATTTTGTATTAATTATTTTTATGTATTAATTTTTTTGGGCTGTGGAATGAATAATTTTAGTTTTCATTATTTCTTATGGGAAAATTAAATTTGCTTTACGAGTGTTTGGGAACACGAGCCCGCTTCTGGAATGAATTATGCTCGTAATCCGAGGTTCTACTATACTTTTGTACGTAAAAAAAAAAAACACTAATTAAATAAAGATAGCTTTAAAATTATTTTGCTTGTGGTTGATTTATGTAGTAGTATGCTAAAGTGCGCAATTTATGCTGCTGTTAACCTGCCTTTTGATTTTCTGCAAAAAAATAGGGAAAGAGTGCCTAACTTGTATTCACCTACATCCAATAGTTTTTTGTTTCTGCATATTGTCTTTTCTTGTACTGAGGATTTCTACAAGTAATCACACTGACTGTGTAATGTAATCTTTGGATTTATTTGTTTGTGATGTGAGAATGAGGAGAACATGGTTGTAGCAGGCCATGTAGTATTATAGAATTATACCAGTACACATCTTACTGCCATCTACTGGTGAAATCTTATAAAAGCTTGGCTTGGTATGAATACATTAGGAATACATACTGTACATTATGAATAGATATATAAGTATTTAAAATCTTTTTAAACATCTCTCTCTCTCTCGCTCTCTCATTTTAGGTGGGACGACAACAGAACAAACTACTACATGGCCTGCTACAACAGGTAACTTTATACTTACAATGTGTTTACATACTGTACACACACACACACACACACACACACACACACACACACACACACACACACACACACAAAACTGATTGTTGTTGTTGTAGTCTCAAGTATGGTTTGTAAAGTTTTGTTTAAAGAAATTAGCTGCTTAGTTTTGTGTAATATTTAATCATTTCATCCACCCATTACTTCTTCCTTCAACATACAAGATGTGATACAAGTTTAAACGTACATGGCTTAAACATACATGGTTTCAACATACATGGTCAACTATTTATCTCTGTAATTGGATAAAGAAACATCCAACATATAATTAACCCTAGAAGAACAGTGCTGAACCATCAACTTCTCTGACAAAATGATAGAAAAATGTCATGCAGAGTGCCCACGAGATGCAGTGTCATGCAGGTTTATGATCAGGGGTTGGTTTACTTGGACAAGTCTAAGCTCAACAAGATTTTGTGACAATAAAATGACATCAATTGATAACCTCAATGTACTGAATAACAAGAGTATAATATATTTGGGGTTTCACCCCCCATATTGGCATTTTTTTTGTACAGGCATTTTTGGGGCAAGTGTACTGTATGACTTGTTAACATATGAAATCTGCTTTACATATGAAAAATGTTTTCTAAATAGACAGCAACACACACCCCTCTCTTTTTTCTCTATAAACAACAACAATAACAACAGCTAACATTTTAGTGAGAGTGTATATCTCTTGACTTTTATTTCTAAATACACATTTACTGTATGTGAACTATACATCTGAATCACATTTCCCCCACTCTGCTCTTCTCTATATTTTCATCAAAATGACTTGACGTTCCATCAGCAACACAAGGTAAAGTTTCACTATCAGTGTGTGGGCACATATCAGTAATACACCCATCTATTATACATTATTATATTATATCTATTATTGTATCTTCTGTAACATATCAGCTCTTTAACTTTTTGTAATTTACTCAACGTCTTCCGCAAAGTTAATATCCAAATTTAGGATATTATTTGTTTTTACTGATTTGTTCCAGCACCATTTTTTGCTGTTGGACCTGGAGCAACACCTGGTCCCTATAATGATGGAGGTTATGCAACAATTCAGTTGGCGCAGCCATTCAATTATGGTGGAAACACATACCAACAACTCTATGTAAGTAGAAACCTGAATCCCCCGTTAGGGCCTATCCTCATTCTTGTATAAAGAACATTCAATTGAATAATGAAAAAAAAAGTTAAAAAAAAAAAAAAGTTTCAAATGAAATTGTGGATCTTATTCAATTCACTTTTTTTTTTTTTTTACATTCACATTCTCTTTAATTTTAAGAGTGGCCTGGGGGTTATTTTCAAATGCATATGGTTTTATTGATTGCTTTCATTTATTGCTTTAATTGATCTCTATCAATCATGTTGTTGTTACTAATATGCATCATCAACAGCTTTTTATATGGATGTTTTCCCACACGATTCACTGTTCTCTTTTAGCTTAATATACCTTTTGTTCTATGTCTGTACCCATGCTTGAATAATTCATGTCTTTATCCCTCAGTTCTTTGTCATGTTACCGACATGCATAATCAACATCTTTTAATATGAATGTTTTCCAACATGATTCACTGATGTTCTCTTTCAGCTTAAGACAGACGATTATCTGGATTTTGTTCTCTGTCTGTATCCATGCTTGTAGATGAAATAATTCATGTTTTTTCCCTCAGCTGAGTATGGATGGTTACGTGGCTTTCTCTGTCCCAAACATTGATGATGAACTACCCAATCCACGCCTTGGCAAAGATGTCATTGCACCACTGTGGACTGATCTGGATTCTGACACTGGAGGAAGATGGACCTACGAGCAGGCCACAAATGGGTCTCTTATAAATCAAGCTAACCAAGAAATTAATAGGATGTTCCCAAATCTTTACTTTTCTGCTTCTTGGGTTTTCGTCTCCACCTGGGAAAATGTACCACTTGAATTTACTTCCCAGGTAAAAGTCAATACAAATGATTTAATCCTCAGAATCAGGAGCACAAAATATTAATCAAGTCTTTCTTCAGAGTGCATCACTTCAACTCGTCTTGGTCTCAGATGGTGGAAGCCAGTCTTTCATCCTCATGAACTATGGGAGAATTCCTTCAATTTCCTCCCCTTATTGGCTGGTAAGAGCTTCATGGTCACATGTATTTAAAAAATATATAAATCCGCAGACATTTCCGCCATTCCTTAATACTGTCACGGGGTGCCCGTGTGGGGCAGGATTGGAGGACCCAAAAGCAGACACAACAAACTGAACTTAGTTTTAGTGATTTTAATGAGCAATGTGAAGAAAAGTAGGAGCAGCTTAAGCGTGCTCAATCCGGCGCAGGTTGAGGAAGAGAGCAGCTGTTTGAGGACATCGGAGTTGCGAATTGAAGCGCTGGTGATTCAGAAAACATGCACCTGTCATCAGAGTTGCAGGAATCCTGGGGGTTTAGGCAGAGTCGAGGTCAGAAACGAAAGCAAAAGATCAAAGCCGGGTAATCATTCAACGTACAGTACAAGAAAGTATCGTACCCGGCGTACCGTTACAAATACAAAAGTCACCTTTTTCATATTATCATAAGGTCTTTTTTTGGTTTGCGGAATAACGAGATCACATGGTAAATTACATTTCTAAAATGCACAAATAAATAATAAATGACATAAATAATAAACATAAATAATAAACATAATCATACCATGTGTTAAAACAAATGAAAAAACGTAAATTGATTTGGTGTCAGGTGCCATACAAAGCGATGGTTGTGGAAAATGCATTTTATAAAAAAAAAATGCTTTTATGAAAAAATCATAATCATCATTTTTTTTGACTGAATAATTTCTAAAATGCACCCAGGAAAAATCAGATGTGAAAATAAACAGATTATGCATAAAACACTTAATACATAGTAAATTAATTATCTTCTTGTTGCACACAGCAGCTTCACAGGAATGAAACTTTCTAAAATAACCTGCCTTAAAATATATCACTTTACAGTTTTATCAGTTTATCTCTAATGTGCAAGTCAGAAACAGCAGGGCCAAGGAAATTCCTCCTGAGATGACATGAGGAAGAAAAGCTTGAATAGTGGATTGCTTATGTCTGAAGTTCATGTGACTTTTTGAAAGGGACAAAACTGACCGAAAAGTTTATTCCTACTATATTTTCTCTTGAGGTGTGAAATGTGCTTCATTTTAAATATGATCTTTCTAGGCTGGCTACGACTTTGTGAACAGAGATTTCGTCACTATTCCAGTGAACGATACCTCTGAGCTGTCTTCATCTAGTAACGTCAATATCCCTGGACGATGGGCTTTTCAGTTAACAGGTCATTATCTATTCATTTATTTTAAAATTTGTGTTATCAAAAACAAAATTTTATGCATACTGTAATCATATGTTTATTAGTAGACTGTTAAATTCTTGATGTTTTAAAAAAGATTTACAGCATTAAATAACAGCATGAATCATTTTCTTTCATCTGCAGAACCACATGTGGTTTATTCTTTACTAAAAAGACATGACAATACGTTATTCACTTGTCAACAACTATTTTAAATTGTGATTATAATTTGTTAATTATATATAAATATTAATAATTAGCATTTATTCATTGCCTGTCTAACTGTGACATTGTTTAACAATTTATAACCTCTTTGTTTTTGTTTCTGAAAAAATGTGGAAAATGTTATTTTTAATGCTGTAAACTGATTTATTTCATTATTTAATTTCTTATGTGAATGTAACACATTTGATGTAGAATAGTTTTAAATGATCATGATTATTCTGTATGTTTTATACATTTATGGAAATATTATCAAGAACTTCACAATTACACTAACGACAATGTAACTCATACAGCATTTGCTGAAATGTATTTTCTGAACACCCATTTCAATCAAGAAGGATAATAATAATAAGAAGAAGAAGAAGAAGAAGAAGAATTAGTATCAATATAATAATATTATTATTATTATTAATAATAATAATAATAATAATAATAATAATAATAATAATAATAATAAACAGATAATTAAATTGTGTGTCAGACAATCAGTCTATTGTAGTCAGTTGTCATTTTGCACATCACTTGAGCTCACTGTTGCCAGTAATGGAATAAGAAGGATTGATTGTCTAGTTTTATGAATATATTATGAATATTAATCTCACCCCAGTTTGAGTATAAATCTATGGTCTGATTATATCTTTCTCTTTCTTTATAGGACACTGTTCCACTCTGAACTGCGCTCAGAATGAAGTCTGTAGTTTGTTAAATGGAACTTATGGCTGTGCCTGTCGTTACACTTCAGTACCCAGCCCCAACTTTGGTACACTTCTTGTTTTTACATTTTTTTAAAAACTAATCTGTTCCTAACATCATTTGTGCATGTTAATTTTTTTTCTATGCATAAGCCTAGGACTGTTGATGATTTGTTCCACTTCTTCACTGGTTTGCTTTCACACTTGCTTATGCATACATTCTGATACAATAGGTGGCAGTCTATTTATTTCATTTAAATATATTAATCATTTCACATTGCCAATTTTACAAATAGTATAGAAGATAAAATAATTATGATCGTCCACCCCTAATAGGATGAGAGAATGTGGTAAAAGTTTTGACCTTAACTTTCGCTATGTATTAGCATTACTCAGTTATTTTGGGTCATCGTCAGCTGTGACAATGCCTTAAACTTATGCCGAAAAGTGGTTACTAACTTTCTGTGCGACATCATATTTAGTGACATCATAGCATGATGCTTTTTTTCCCCAGCTTCCAGGACTTTGTAAAGGTCTTGAAATAAAAGTCCCCCCTATTCTAATATCATGTCATAATGGTATTGGTATGTCCCCTTTAAATGCATGTGCCCACTTTCTTTCTGGTGCGCCCAGGGGATGATGGCACAAGGTGCTTGGGCTCACTCACTGTTGCTTGCAACTATATTTTTTATGTGATCTCTTTTTTATTTTTACACCTCTTTGAGAACTAACTAATATTATGACTATTGATTAATTTTTCCCTCAGATGCCATCGAAACATGTTCAGGCGGTGCTGGATCACTGTCTCTGTCTCGTTGTCAGCTCTTTGAAAGTGGATATTCTGCAGATGTTCTTCACCTTAACAACCAAACATGCAAAGGGGAACTCCAACATGACAGGCTGGTGTTCAGCTTTGACAGTAATGCCAACTTGTGTGACACAACTCTGGAGGTACAAAAGCAGAACTCTTTTATATTTACTTTAAATTGTACACTTGAATAAACCACTGTATATTTAGTGTTTTAGGTGCTGTACTGTGAGAGAGGACAGGAACTGACTTGTTTCATTAATGTTCAACAACAGTAAACGTCACTATAATCAATTAAAATATCTGTAATTATTATTCATCACTGGAGTATAAATGAAATAAGACATTTTTAGATCATTGACCTATTGTAAATAGTTATGAATAATAGGTTAAAAAAAAGAGTCCTTAATATGTTAAACTGAGGACTAAAATACATTTTTATTCTGCCATACCACTCATACTACTTTTTTTAGAAGAGTTATTGGAAACATTGCAGAATGTTGTATTGCAGATTTCTAATATCATACTTTATGATTAGTTACATTCAACTTTAAAATAATTTAAGAGTTTATAATTGAATTATACAATACAGTCAGTGTTTTAATTGTTATCCTATTATATTAATCATTTTGTAATTCATGTATTCCTGCCTGTGTCTCCTTAGAAAAACATGACACACATCATCTTCAAAAACAATGTTGGGACGATTGATGGGATAAGTGTGATCAGTCGCACTGGCGGGCTCAACATTGCATTTTCCTGTGTGTATCCCATTATCCAGAGCATCTCCATGCCCATGGCAGTGGAAGCCACAGGAAGGTATAAATATAGCAAGTGTCACATCTTAAACAGACAAATCATTTTTGTATATGCACTTTTCAGAAGCATTTTCAAAAGCACCTTTTTTTTTAGCTTTTGTTTTTTTGCCCTAGTTTTAACTTATTTGACATTTTGTAAACAATTAAGTTAATTAAATTATTTTATTATTATTATTATTATTATTATTATTATTATTATTATTAATAATAATAATAATAATAATAATAATACGATTTATTATTATTATTATTATTATTATTATTATTATTGTTATTGACTGGTGGATCAGTGGTAGGTGTTTCGCCTGGCATGTGGAAGGCCATGGTTCGCTGGCGACCCCTTGCTGGGAGCAGCCGAAAGACCAACAAATTATTATTATTATTATTATTATTATTATTATTATTATTATAGCTTCATTTAATATGTTTATTTGATAAAGTTATTTTCAACAATTTATAATAATTTATAAATAATAAAAACATTTATATTTATTTTACTTTTGTAGTTTTATAGCTACATTTTAAGATATGAAATGTACCATATAAATAACAAAGCAATTAACTGAATAAATTAATTTGATTAAAAAAAAGTATTAATAATAATAATAATATATTGTTGTTATTATTATTAGTAGTAGTAGTGGCAGTAGCATTGTTGTTAAGATGTTAAATGCATTTATTTCTGTTCACAGTATAGTCAGCAGGAGTTTGTCTACTGAAGGCTCATACCAGATCAGCATGATCCCGTACACTGATGATACGTTCTTGGTTCCATTCATTGGCAATGTGACCTTAGAAGTGAACCATCAGCTGTATATCGCTGTGAATGTGAATACGTTTGATAGCAGTCAGATTGCTCTTGTCCTGGACAACTGCTGGGCCACACCTGTCAACCAGAGTGACTATAACATTCGCTGGGACCTGATTATTAACGAGTATGTGCTGTGTGTGTGAGGGGAAAGGAAACTGAAAATGTGACAAATTTTCAGATCACTTATGTGGAACTTATTTTCTTCTTTCTACAGTTGTCCAAACTAATGATAACACAGTAGCAGTGTTGCAGAATGGTGTTTCCACATCCAGCCGCTTCTCGTTCAGGATTTTCACATTCACCGGCGTGCCCAGCACCAAGATCTATCTCCACTGCCAGGTCCACCTCTGTCTGGCGCAGCAAGGCAACTGTGCTCTGGTACTGTATGGTTTTTTATTTTATTTTATTTTAAACAAGACATTTCCTCTGACATTTGTCATTTCTGTATTCATTTTCCTATTTTTTTTATTTCATTTCCTCTCTCAGCCATGTATTGGAAAACGTTCCAGAAGACGCCGATCTGTGGATTTTTATGACTCAGCTGGAATTTCCATGGGAATATGATGAATTTTTTTTTTTTATCTCAACATTTTTTGAAATCACCATCCTATCTTAAAATCACCATTCTATCAATTTATTTTTTAAGGTTTCCTTAAAATCATTGAGTATTGCTTTAATGATTTAACTTTACAATTACCTACCAAATTATTAGAATAATGAATAATCTGTACTGTTAATTACTGTTGGTGATAAATCTTTAAAAATTCTGATTCCTTTATGTTTGAACATTTGTTACAATTCTGAGTACAAACACTTGTAGCCAGTTAAACTCACTTCTAATTAAATACTTTATGTGCTAATTAATTGTTTCTTTGTCTCCCACTCACTCTTAATAGTTGCTACTAATTTCGACATAAAGCGGCCAGTAGGAGAAAAGAGAAAGAAATTGATAAAAATCATTGCACAAGCATTATGCATAGCCAATACAACATTTTGGAATGTCCTAACAAAGAAAGAAACCAGCGGTTTTAATATCTAGCAGATCAGCCAAACTTAGATGAAACGTAGAGGCCATACAACATGATACTGTACAAATGCCTCATTAGCAGGATGAGCAGGTCAGAAATCCAGATTTTAAATTACGAAGAAATTCAGGTATAAACCACAAACGTTTTAGAATCAAGGGGAGCGAAGTGTAGGGACTGGAAATAGTCAAAAAGAAATAAATATTCTGGTCAATCTCAGCCTGCAGTTGTATGTACTGTATGAACTATTACACTTGTATGATTTACTACAGCTGGCACACATCTGCCATCAATTTGGCCATGAAAGAAGTACCCTGGTCAGTGAAGAGCTGTTTTGGTAGGCCAATGCAACCGAATAGGAGAACCAGTTCCCTCACAATGTTTTTAGATGTTGCTTTGTGGAGTGGAACAGCATCAAAGTGGCATAATTAACCACAACCTGAATGTACTCATGGCCTTTTGCTGATTTTGGAAATGGACTGAAAAGATCCATTTCGATGCATTCAAACAGGATGCTGAGAGGAATCAGTGGTGTGGAGCTGGCTTTCGGGATGCTATATTCTAATTCTTGGCATGTTTGATAGACGTTTTTCAATTCTGTGTCAAGCCCTGACTAGTGAAATTGGTCTCTGATTCTCGCAACTGTGTTTCTCATTCCAAGGGGACTGCCAACAGGATGTGAATGTGCAGGTACATCACCCCATCCACTTATTTTGGGGGTACTACCAACAGATCACATAGATCTAGTAGCTTTAGTCTTTGCTTGGTGCAGGAGTAGAGAAGCACCTTCTTTATTAAAAAATATGACACAAGGCATGGTTTGTCGGCATCCTCTGCTTTTCCCTCTATCTCTTGCACCTTACTCAGGCAGTGTTTAATATGAGTGTCTTCTCACTGTAGCTGTACAAAATTGTGTTCTTTCCTGGTTTACTGAGGATGAGTTGAGAAAATGTTAGAGGGAGAGTTCGCCTCATATGGCTTCCACATATTCATCATCATCCAGGACCTGGGTGAGCTTGTTGGGAGAAAGCTCTCTGCTGGCATTGTCTCTGCATGCTCATCTTTTTTTTTTGTAATCTGCCTCTCCTTTCTATCAGCAGCCCAGGCCAATGTTCAAGAAGGACTCCCACCTTTGGCCATGCTCAGTGGAGAGCTGGGAGGGGCCTGCTGGCCAGGTCAGCGTGAAGAAGAGTGCCCTTGGGGCACGCAGGAGCCACTGCCCACACAGGCCGACTCGGCTACTCTGCCCGCCACCATCACTCGCCAGCCTGTGCCCGCATGCTGTCTGGGTGCTGCCACCAGACCTGCATGCGCACACCTCCTTTACATACTTTCCTCCCCTTCCTTTCCATCCTCCCAACAAAAGACAATTTAGTTTTTTTATTGAGAATATTCAGATTGTTTTGATGATTATGAGTAACATCATTTATTGCAAGTTTGTTGAAATGTGAACCGGTACTTAAGACCTTCTAATTAAATGTTTTGTTTAGTGATTTATTTTCTATATTCTAAAACAATACTGGATATTTCAAAACTATCACACATAATTAGTAATTAGGTAATTAAGAAATGAAGGCCAGCTGTTCTGGACCAGTTCTTTCACATACTGTATATAACAGTATTATTAATTACAGTTGCTAAAACCATCAAGCAACATGATGAAACTAAGTCTCATATTGACCATGCCAGGAAAGACCAAGACCTCCATCTGCTGCAAAAGAGAAGTTCATTTAGAGCAGGGGTACTCAAATAGAACGTTTAAAAGTTCACTTACCAAATTTCCATTCAGTCTGAGGTCCGGAAAAGTGACAATCAAATTCCAAATAGAAAACTACAAAAAAGGCAATCCCAAAACTTTCGAAATATACACAAAAAAATACATGGTAGGCCTTTAAGTGTGAAAGGTGACAGATTCTTTGTGCCACCAGTTGTTTGAACTAGGGAATAAATGGTGTGAGGGCCAGGTGGAGGCATTGATGTAAATATTCATTGGTGAGGGTGCTGCGGTATTTGTGTTTCACCATGTTCATACAGTAGTTGAAAAGGCAGATTCACAGCAGTACGTTGAAGGAAACGTTGTGGGGATTTAATGGGCCATCTTCTGGGATCCAAGATGGCGGCGCGGCAGTAGCACGCAGCGGCCGCTCCGGAGCCAAAATGGTGCTACATTGTTTACGTTTTGTGTGTAGCGCGTTTATTTTACCCTGTGTGTGGATATCGTCGCAACTGGTGTCCGTACAGATGGGGCCTTTAAGACTGCGCATGTTTTCCCGCGGGATGCCGCAATTTAGCGCGCGGCTTCCCACGGCTTGCCGCAAGCAAAATTCGGGAATTTAAATAAATGTGTTGCGCTTCACTGAATATCCGCCAGAT
>JAQMYK010000006.1:1645978-1660439 GCA_030014345.1 Clarias buthupogon
CGGTCGTATAAGCATTTCACTGCATATCGTACTGTGTTTGACTGTGTATGTGACAAATAAAATTTGAATTTGAATTTGAAATTTAAACTCGAACTGTCTGCGGAAGTGAAGAGCTGGCACAAGTTCAATGAGCTTCGCGATGAAAGCCGGCATGTGTCCCTTGAACTCGAGTGGAATGCGGAAGCCGAGAGCCGGCGCGAGATTTATGAGCTCTGCAATGAAATCTGGCATGTCTAACTTAAGCTTGATCAGGTTCGCAGGTGACGCAGACACATGGGGATTACTCATGGTCGGAAAACAGGCAATGGTCGAAGCCGGAGAGTAAAGGAAAGGGCCATGATCTAGGCTCACGGTCGAGAAATGGTTCCAAAGGTCAGTACCGGGAAGATCCGAGATGGTGAATTATCTTTGACCTGAGGCGAAGACATGGTCATTGAAATGATGCGAGGTCGAAAACAAGAAGGCAAGACGAGAAAGAGCGCTGGAATTATTGGACATGGTGAGTACACAATGATCTGGTAAGGAGGTGTAGTCTGAGTGTGAGTTAATTAGGGAGGATAGGTGATTATGGTTTGAGTACAGGTATGCAGAGTGAAAAATGAGGCGGTGGAAAGAAAGCAGTGGAGTGGATCGTAGAACCAGAGTGCGCAGGTGATCATGACAGATCTGTGGCTTGGTTGGTTGTGACATGTTTATTACATTACCTGTAAAATAAGTATTACAAATATTTACTGGGTGCATGTTGTGTATTTTTATTCAGTTTCAATTTAATTGCATTTTATTTCATTTATCAGCTTAAGAGGTATAGAACTTCTGGATATGGATTAACAATATTTATCTTTAATGACCAACCAGAGGTAATGAGGGCAAGGTAAAGCTCCCTGAAATGAACAACTCTAATTTAAAAGTAATTTGTGGTATCATTTAACTAATCTGAGTAAGAAACTAGTTTGCTATCTGGCCACTGCAGATATAAGATGCTTTGCCCTATCAACAGTCTATGAACAGATCACAGGATAATAATATAGAGAAAAAAAAAAAAAGAAAAAAAAAAAATAATAATAATAATAATTCTGTAAAACTATACAGATATTACATACATTTTACAAATATTTGAAAACATCCTACATACATTGCTCATTTAATAAAATCCAAATGTAGTGTTTATCACTGTGTTTATCTCAACAAAAAGACAATACAATTTGTTTGGAAAATCATTACTTTATTGTTTAAAATATATACTTCATACCATAGTAAGATAACTAAGTAAATAACATAATTTTAATTGTAAATGTAAAACTAAGCCAGATTTTGATTCTAACTATAAACAATATAGAGAGGTCCATAAATTTTAGAACAAAGACTGGTTGCATTAAATCCTCATGTCTGTGTTTCCTTCTGGTTCTCCCTTTCAGTAATGCTGCCATAGTTAGTCTTGCCAGATCCCCCTATTGCACTTTCGACTAAGTATGTATTCACTTTATACATTATGCGACTGTAACCATAACTAACTGTTATCTCTTCTCTTCTCTTCTCTCTCTGTCAAGCTACCCATGTCGCTCTTGTGCTGCCAGTGGTCCAAACCCCCACTGACCTCTAACCTGTCTGTCCTGCTTCTGGTTGGAGATCTCATTGCATGGATTCTCCATGGGGTCTGTCTGGGATGCATGTGGTGACTGGGGACGTTTCCACTTTACCATGAAGACGGGCCTGGCCTCGGCTGATGCAGACAGCTGTTCTCTGTGTACTTGCGACTGCAGTTGCTCACTAGTTCAGGACTGAAACTTCCTACAGTCTACCTAAGCCTCCAATAACGAACTGGACTCCATATTAACTTAAAGACTTCCAACCTCAAAACAATTCCTTCTGTCCGTTATCACCCAAATGAGGATGGGTTCCCTGTTGTGTCTGGTTCCTCTCAAGTATTCTTCCTACTGCTATCTCATGGAGTTCTTCCTTGCCACCATCCCCCTCGGTTTGCTCATCAGGGACAATCTGATCATTTTTATTCATACCCATTTTTTCACATTTCATACACCTTGCCATGATTTTCTTTTGATCCTGTAAAGCTGCTTTTCCAAAATGACAATGCGACAATCAAGCAAAGTCAAGACTTAAAATGTCTTGAAAAACTGGACAAAAAGTGTGGCATTACCCATTCAGTAATTACAGCCGTCTACATAAAGACATGTATTTTGAGGGCTCATCAAAAATGAGGTAAACTTTACTTTTGGCTCCAAAAAAAACTCATACATAATTATCGATGAATCTACAGAGTCAGTTAATGGTACTTGTACCATCTACTGTCTACTGTTGTTATGTCTGCAAAAGGTCTATTTTTACTGCATCTTGAAGTTTATAAACTTTCACATGAACAAGGGTGTAGATGTATATAGGTCATGTGCAATGAAAAAATGAAAAAACTGATTTAACAGGTTTTGCAACATTGCAGGGAGTGTTTCTGTGTTTTACGCAATCATGGACAATAAACAGCTCATATTTCCATTTTTGTTGGGTGACTTTATAAAACTGGTTTCACATAGAATTTTAAAAATAAGTGGTGTTATTTTACATCTTTGAATTTACTACAATTATAATACCAATAGTTCAGGATGTGTTATTCAACTCTCTATTTGCAGTTTGTGATTTCCATTGAAGATTGATAAAACATACTGTCAATTTCTTAATATAAGGGGTGAAATAAAGCAGTATAATTGAGATGCGAATACAAACAAGAAACTTTCATGGTAAATGATTAGAAAACAATCTTGGCTGAAGTTGTGCAATGTGCAATATTCAGCCCCAGGTGACATTTCTTTGCGTTTGCCATAAACCCAGCCTTCCAGAGCTCCTCGAAAAACTTTTAGAGATGTTAGAGGTTTCCAGCTAGATGAGCGGATGACCACATCATCGAGATGTCACAGCATATTGGGCTCTTGGGTGAGATTGTTAACTTGATTACAGTGGATATGCGTCGAACTCAAAAATTTTATTTAGATGCCAGAAGTCATTGGAGCTTTTCTCTTCAAGGAATTTATTGAACAACAATGGGGCTGGACCAGGGGCTTGTAGACTTCTCTATGATGCCATCTCATAGCATTTTGGCCACTTTGGCTTCAAAGGTAGACAATCATGCTTTGCAGAGTTATAATATCATGTTTGACTAGATGAGTGAGCCCAAGTTCGGTGGAAAATTTGAAGTGATTTATTAGTTTGTTCAGCTCTTGATTTTGTGACAGGGACAGAACCTCTCCTTGCTGCACTGGCTCATGACCCTGTGCTTTGGGAGAGAGGGTCGTGCCTGGAGAATAGCACTCCACTCTCACTTAGGCCACCCATCCTGCTCTACTGTCCTTTAAGTGACGTATAAATTTTGCAGCATTGAATCTGAGCAAAGAGTATAGCCTTATATACTTCAGAATTCATCCTGCTATTTTTATTAGGAATCAGGTCATCAATAAAGACCAGTGACCCAGATCCATGTTAGCCATACACAAAAATGCTGATACATTGCCTCCACCATATTTGACAGATGATGTGTTATGCTTTGGATCATGTGCCGCCAGGAGGAAATTAATTGTGCAAAAAAACATACTGCCTGTGCGATAAAGGAGCTTTTTTTTCTTTAGGGGAAAACATTTTCGTCAGTCACCAGACCAGAAAGATGGTTAGTGTTGATCTGACTGACAAAAATTGATTTAAAGAAAGCAATGTAAACTTTGTCAGAGAGAGGCTGGGAAAAAAGTTCCTCATGAGGCACATACATACAGTAAATAAAAAAATACCTGTTTATACTGGAAATAGACACGGTGTGATGAATAGCCCTGTGGCCCAGAATAGATCTTGGAAGTCCGGTCACGGTCCATGCATTTTTCTAACCCATTTTTGTGGCTGTGCAATCTTTATAAAAGAGGCCCCTTAACAGTGTGAAAAAAAGGTCCAGACAATGCTGACACCTGGTGTCCTAAAATGCTACTGTCATTCAGACTCATGTGATAGAGTGAGGCTATCAATCAAAGATTGGATTTAGATACCACTGGCCTTTCACATGATATGAAATAAAATGTCATCATGTCACATTCGTCGTTTGCTCCGTAATCCAGTTCTAATGTTCACATTGTAGGTGCTTTCTGTGGTGGATGAGGGTCAACATTGGTACTCTGACAGGTCTGAAGCTAAGCAGCCCACAAACTGCAATGCACTATGTGTTCTGAGACCTTTCCATCAAAGCTAGCGTTCACTTTATTAGGCAGTTAGTGCTACAGTATCTCTTCTGTGGGATCTCACTGGACAAGGAAGCCGCCCCCTTCACAAAACATCAGTGAGCCTTAGGCACCCATAAGACCTGCTGTTTCGGAGGAGCTCTGTTCCAGTCATCTAGAAATCACAATGTGGCCCTTGTCATACAGTAGCTGCTCAGATCCTTACATTTTCCTACATACTAAATCATACTCTTAACCTCAGGGGCTTCATCCTTACACATGAAGTAGTCTCGGTAGGAGTCTCTTAATGTCCATACATTAATACCTGAAGCCTTGATTTCCTTTACCAGTTCCTCAGTTGTTGTCTTGTGGTTTAGTTCAACCTCTCAAAAAAAAATCTTCATGGCTGACTGCAACTCTCTGCAACCTCTTTCCTAAAGGATGAATTATCTTCATGGTTCCAAGATGTTTAGATTTGCACACTAAGAGTAACAGGACTTTTTCAAGTTTTTTCCCCCTGTGGTCTTGACTAAGGTGTTTTGTCTTTTATGAATCGACCTCACGTCACATTATAACAACTGAAGCTTCTGTAAGTCTTTGCGACAATTTGTTGCTATCACTCTGTTTAAAGAAATAGTCACCTTGATTTACATGAACTTCCACTAGAAATCTCATTATACTGAGATTAAAGCTAAAATAAATCTGTTCTTATCATTAGGGCCCAAGCACTATTACATCAGCCCTATTTTGTCATAGTGTTTGAAGGGTCCTATTGCTCTTCTAAGGACAATATTTTCCAATCATCTGGGCCCTTTTGAGGGCCTTTACATGCTCAAAAACTCATGAAAGTGGGCACACAGGTTGGAATCTGCTGCCATTAGGACGCCTGCGAGTACAGGAGATTTTTCTGCATAGCTCATACACACTTGCACGTATACTATACATGTCAAGCTCGGTACACTTCTATATGTCACTGAGCTGAACAGTTTTCACTATGCATGTCCTGGACTCAGCTCAACATGAGGTCAGATATTGTGGATCATTTGCACAATGCACACAATAGACACATTAATGACACTACACTACACACACACACACTATACACACATTACTCACACACTACACATCTTATATACACACATACTACACATACTACCCATATACACTACACACATACTACACACAAACAGACTACACACACTACACAACCTAAACACACACACTACACACTAAGTGACATCAGCAACCGGGGATTTTTGGAGGTCTTAACATGCACAAATGGCACACACGTTATATGTTGCGCACAGCTGGTGATGGCACAGGTGCCTCCCGGGCGCACTAGAAAGCAACATACAGTCATGACGACGCCTTAAACTTGCCATATTCAGTGACACCAGCGTCTGGGGCTTTTTAGAGGTCTTAGCGTGCTCAAAAGGCACACATGTTGTGTGGTGCACCCAGATGGCAATAACACAGGTGCTTGGGCCCGCACATCGTTGCTTGCAATTATATTTTGTTTTAAAAATTTGTAGATAATAACTGAGATTAAAAAAGAAGAAGATGATAACAAGACATCTGTGGTTATGATAAGCTGATATTGAATATCTTAAACCTAGGGTGGCACCTCTACATAATATATCTATTTCTGATACTACATACTGTATATAAAAAATAAATGATAAATAAAAACTATATTGAAAATATTCAAACTTCAGTCTTTAGGAGAGCTCACTCACTCACTCTACCACTTTATCCTGCATTTAGGGTCACAGGGGCCCTGGAGCCTATCCCAGAAGACTTAGAGCACAAGGCAGAGTACAACCTGGACAGAGTACCAATTTGGGAACATCAGTTAGACTAATCTGCATGTAATTGTTTGGCATCAACTGTAAGTAATAAGTAAGATTTAAATAAAAAAAGACACAAAAAATGGAAGCTGATTTAGTTTATAGTAATTAAAACAGAGAGTGGCACAGTGGTTTAGGGGTTCGCACTGTCACCATGCACCTCCAGGGGTGCAAGGCACCTCCTGCCTTAGGTCTGTGTGCATGGAGTTTGCATGTTCTCTCGTGCTTGGTGGGTTTCCTCTGGATGCTCCGGTTTCCTCTCACAGTTCAAAGATGTGCAGCTCATAGTGTGTGAATGTGCATGTGAATGTGTATGTGTGTGCCCTGCTATAGGTTGGCACCCTGTCCTGCCTCATGCCCTAAGTTTCCTGGGTTAGGCTCCAGCCCTCTCAGGACTCTGTATACTGGATAAAGCGGATGATGAGTGAGTGGGTAATTGTTACAATACCATTTCTACCCATTAGGTGGCAGTAAATATTAACGCATCACATGAGAAGCTCTCCTGTACAAACGTACAGACTATCATTAATGTTTTCAAAGGAGCAGACTAGGGGTAGATGCAGAAATCTGTTATGAATATCAGCTTTTCATGAGTCATTAATGCTGTGTTTGTCTCAGCAGCTCGCCTCTATCAGCATCTTAATCAAGTTGCACAACCCTTGTCTCAGTCCTATAACCACAACACCTCAGATTTGATCTATATTTATATCATTTTGGAATATATTGTCTGTTCATTCTGAATTAGACATTATTAATCTTTGCCTACATGAATGGGAAACACCCGTATCTCATTCAGAGCCAAGACTCACTTTTCTGCTTCGTTCTAATTAAATACAGTTAAACTTATCGAGTCTGCATGCCTGAGTTTTCCCATGGGTATAAAATTAACAAGATCCCAGAATCTAATCATGAGTTCCCATGAAGAGGAAAAACAAGTCTGTCTGAAAATAAATTGAAAACAAGCAATTTTATTGCAAAAGTGCAATTGGATATTCACTTAATGACCTGCTCCAAGTTCTTGTAAAAAGATTTTCTCTGAACACACACCAGCAACATGAAATCATTGATGATGAAGAAGGAATGAAAAAAAAAAAACCCCGAGAAGTCAAGTCCTTCTTCAGAATTTTTTTTAATGAAAAGCTGTCAAAACAAGTACATACATTTTTTTAATTATTAAAATCACATAAGGTTTCGGTTCCACTTGTGCCACCAAAACATCCTGGGAACCCATGATTCTTGCCAGTGTTTAATTGATACTAAAGGTTTGTCAGTTCACCATGTGGTAATGTAAGTATGATGCAGAAAACTGAAAAAAGCCTGATGGTGGCGCTATAGTGCAGGTTTGTGATGTTTGAGATGAGTCTCACACTTAAAATCCAAATTTATTTCCACATACTCCAAGTTTAGGCAGCACCAAATTATAATCTGAATTAATTGTATATATGTCTTCTTTGATGTGGTGACTTTTGATGATGTCCCCTTAGTAGTGACAACTTATGTTCCCCGGCCTCACTAGGTTCCCCTTTTAATCACAACCCTCAGCCAAGGCAAGTCCACCACAGGCAGCTCAGACCTAGATATGTTTGTGTGTGCTGCATGATAACCTTGTGGGTCATTTGGCAGCACACACTGTCTCTTCTTGCTTAGACAGTGACTGCTTATTTTGGCTACAGTGACATGTTCCTTAAGTTCCTCAATAGCTTCTTCCCGCTGTTGATACGGACTCTTAATCAGACCGGACTAAACCATTTTTACACATTACACAGTTATGGACATTTGCATTTTCACTCACTCTGGACATTCATGGACATTATGGTGACTTATGGACATTGCACATCTGCACCTTAATGCACAATTGCACATATTTCTATTTCATTTTTTCTCATGGCACATAAACACATTCATGCATATTTGCACACACCCCAGTCTATTAAACTTCTATTTCATTTTCACTCTAAAGTTTTCTATATTTTCTATATTTGTACAACTAGATTTGTTAATATTTAATATTTTGTTTTATTCTCTAAAGCAATATTTTCCTTAGCTAAAGTTTTTCTATATTTTATTTCTTAGTTTATTCCTTATTTATTTTCTATCGATAATCTTTTTTTAAATTCACGGGCGGTTGTACAAGTATTTCACTGCATATCGTACTGTGTATGACTGTGTATGTGACAAATACATTTTTTATTTGAATTTGTCTTTGCTGCGATTTCCCAATGATGCCCAATTCCTTTAGTAGCCTTTAACAGTACTGTATGTTAATATGGCTACAAAGCCCCCACAGTCCGCCTCCACTGTACGCACTTTCACCTTTCACCCCTGCTCCTCTGTCTCAGCTAGTATGTTATCATACTACAGCTTTTTCCTGTTAGCTGTTAGTTGCTGGAAGGTAGTCTGGGCATTTACTAGGATGCTATTGGTTGAAACTCTCTTGTGCTCACCTGCTAAGGCCAAACATATTTACATTTACATTTAGGCATTTGGCAGATGCTCTTATCCAGAGTGACTTACAAATGTTTCTGTCATTGCACAGATAAGCACCTTTGTACATGTTGTATGGGTACATGTTGTATGTGTTGTAAGTGTACCTTCTTACACACAACCCAACCCCTCAAGGTCTTCTTACAAACCACAAGGATTGTGAGTGTTTAAGTGTTTGAGTGTTGCCAGGGCTGCATACTGGAAACAGACTGGAGCCCCTCTAAACCAGAGACGTAGGTTTGTTAGAGAAGGGAGCACATTATATGTGACTCTGAAAATGACACTGAGCCTGTTTGTTTCCATATTCCAAGCTTGCTCTGTGTGATTTCGCTTTGCTCTGTGCTTTCCCAACTAATCCAGCAGCCTTGTTGGGCATGGGATACTGTTCTACTGTAGCACATCTGGCTGCTTCATCCTGGCAGTGCACTTACAGTAGATGTCAGCATTCATTTGGTGTAACTTTTAACAACCATGTGGGTGTTTTTTTTTCCAAAACCCTCTGCTATGTTGGACTTTACCCCACAATATGTTATATAGTAACCTTTAGACCTTTATAAAGCCTTTGTCTCTGCTGCATCCCATCATCTCCCCGTTTGTGAAGATTGGCACAGCATCTCTTCTGAAGGGGTCACAGGATTCTTTGAGTGTCCTATCCAGCCTTGCTTTGGTCCATTTGTACTCCTCCAACCCTATGCTGCTGAGCCATATTTGTATATTTAGCATGGCACCTCTACATAATATATCTATTACTGATTCTACATACTGTATATAAATATAAATGATAAATAAAAACCATATTCAAAATATTCAAACTTCACTCACCCACTCACTCTACCACTTTATCCTGCATTTAAGCCTGGAGCCTATCCCAGAAGACTTAGAGCACAAGGCAGAGTACCACCTGGACAGAGTACCAATTTGGGAACATCAGTTAGACTAATCTGCAGGTCTTTGGACTGTGGGGGGAAACCCACCAAGCATGGAGAGAACATGCATACTGCACACAGAGAAAGGAAACAAGCTTGGCCAGGAATTGAAAACAGGCCCTGGAGATGCAAGGCGACAGTGCTAACCACTATGCCACTGTGCCGCCTCTTTAGGAGAGCTGCTAAATATAATTAACATGACACTTTATGCTGACAAAAATCCTATTAAAAAACAAATTACAACCATAGACAAAAGTTTTGAAAATGACAAAAAATATAAATTTTCTCAAAATCTGCTGCCTCAATGTTTTTAGATCTTTTTGTCAGATGTTACTATGGCATACTGAAGTATAATTACAAACATTTCATAAATCTCAAAGGGTTTTATTGACAATTACATTAAGTTTAGGCAAAGAGTCAATATTGGTAGTGGTTGACCTTTCTTTTTCAAGATCTCTGCAATTCGTCCTGGTATGCTGTTAGGCAATTTCTGGGCCACATCCTGAACAGCCCATTCTAGCACAATCAGTGCTTGGAGTTTGTCAGTATTTGTGGGGTTTTGTTTGTCTTGAGCACAATGTCCTGATGGGGTTTCCTGGCCATGGACCCAAAATTCCTAAGTTTTGTTAACCGACCCACTTAGTTATCACTTTTGCCTTTTGGCAAGCTGCTCCATCATGCTGGAAATGACATTGTTCATCACCAAACTGTTCTAGAATGGTGGGGAGAAGTTGTTCTCAGAGGATGTTTTTGTACCATTCTTTATTCATGGCTGTGTTCTTAGGCAAAATTGTGAGTGAGCCCACTCCCTTGGCTGAGAAGCAACCCCAGACTGAATGGAGAATGAATGGTCTCTGGATGCTTTACTGTTTGTGTGACACAGGACTGATGGTAGCACTCATCTTTTCTTATTTTGGAGAAGCTTTTTCACAACGAACAATTGGAAAAGAGATTTATCAGAGATAGCTACTTTACCCCAGTCCTCAGCAGTCCATTCCCTGTAGCTTTTGCAGAATATCAGTTTGTCCCTGATGCTTTTCCTGAAGAGCAGTGGCTTCTATCTCTAGCCAGCAACTACTCTTATGAATAGAGAAGCATAATTCAATTTTGTAGGTGGAAGAACAGGAATTTTAAAATGACTGATTTTCAGCCAAATAAATAAATAAAAAGGAATTTTAGCAAACTGTGAATGTGTGCCATGCATGCTTAAAGATGTTTGTCCTCCAATCATTACCTGCATGTGCAACGTTAATGAAATAGGAGTTAATGCAATTCAGAATACAAGAAAAAGATAAGTGCACACAGATACACCTCATACTCAAATCTGGCTCCTGAGCACGAAAGGGGATTTACTAAAGCTTCTTAAAGGGAAGCCAAGACACAATGTGATGCTGATATTCATCTGATGTTGGTCACAGGCTGATAATCAGCTTAGAAACCTACACCAATCAGGATAGAAATGTTTCACCACAGGATAAAAGTGATCTCTAAAAATGATCTTTGGATTGATATCTCTGGAACAGTCAGAAGCAAAGTCAGTATTTGTTGTGACAACTTTGAGGCCTTGAGAACTCTTTTGTCTGAAGTACAATTATTGAAGTTTTAAAAGCAAATTAGCCGCTAAGTTTTACTGGCCATCCTGTAGGACCACACCCAGTAGCATCCTTTTTTTTTTTTTTATCTACAAAGTAGTCATGTATATAATATACTGCTTCCTTTTCTGGCAAACAAATATTTTTCTATGAATTTAAGTTTGTGGTAGAATACTGATATTTGAAAATCAGAAATATTCAATGATTTTTTTTTCCTGAATCAATAAAAATTGATTATATTAAGTTTTGGTCGAATATTCAACCAAAAATTTCCTCTATCAAGTGACATTAATTCATCTGAAATTGCTGATACGCTTTTAAAGTACATAAGGTTTTACAGTAATGTAAAAAAAAAAAAACATCCTAAGTGAAATTATCCATAAATAAAATTTTATTTTCTGTACATTTTAAGGCAAGCTTTTGTTTTAAATCAGTCAGTACAAATCGAATTTCAACTAACCTTTATGCTTATTCTAAATACAATGTGATCTTTTGTTAGATCTAATTATATATTTTTTTGTGACTCTGGAGAGAGGCTCTGGAGAATCTGGACACTCTCATCATGACATCTATTTGCTCTCAGGTCTTTCCAAATTAAAACTGTGACAGACAAATAAAAGCTTGCTTTTTTTTTTTTTTTTAGCAACAGACCCTTCATGATGCCAGACATTTGTGAAACATGCTGTGATGGTGTGTATGTAAAGTAGGGAGATTGTTTGGCTTCAAGGAAATTAGAAATATTAAAATTTAAATAGACAAATTATATTTTAAACAAAATGCAGTGAAATGCAGCCTTAACTTTTGCTGAATTTCATTATCCTTATGGTTACTACTAAAATAAGATAAATCACTTTAGAATGGTGACAGTAATTCTGCTTTATTGCACCCCCATGAGTATTTTACTGTAACAGCACAACAGCATAATGCAAAAGGATAACGTTGCTACATTACTTAAATTCTAGGAAAATTAGAATAAGTTTGTCATTTTTCACACATCAATGTCTAACAGACCATAATGGACATCACACTTTGGTTATCTTAGTTCCCTAATGTCTCAGTGGTAAAATCTCAGTATTCGCATTTCTTGAATACTTCAGCCATGAATGTTTATATCCTGCTAAACAGACTTTCATCACAACAACAGGAAACCCACAAAACGTTCACGGAGGAGCGACACAGCTCTGCGGTGCGCCACATTAGATCGCTTCAAAGTAGGCCAGCTATCATAAAACGATATCACAACCTGAATCCAGATGGCAAAAACAGTTAAGTACTGCACATTTGGTTTCAAAAAGAGCTGCAATATCAGGTGCCCTAAAAAGAAAGCGTAACAATATACATAATAGTAATAGAGTTATGTGTTATGTTATAAAAACATAAGTAAATAAATAAAAAAAATTATTTACAGTAGTAGATGAAACAAAAAAACAATACAATGGACAGGCAGGGAAGATGCACACATACTGTAGGGCAGGAGACAGGAGCCAGTGTGTAGGAGCCAATGTATCAGACAAATTGATTATCCCTGTAAGCCTAATTCTAAGTATTCAATTATTAATTTAATTAATAGAGCTCTAAGCATAGCAGTTGAGACTCAGATCAGGAAAATAAAAGAATGAATAACAATAGTTATTTTAGTAAAACTGCCAGACTGTTAATCCAAAATATTTGCAAAGTATTTTGTTTTGTTGTTTGGTGGCTATTGGTGGCTCAGTGGTAGGTTTCTCACCTGCCATGGAGAAAGCCACGGTTTGATTCTCAGCCAATGTCTAAACCCAGCCACTAGGTGCAATGCTGGTTCCAAACCCAAGTAGAAATCGAGGGTTGTATCAGGAAGGGCATCAAATGTAAAAAATCTATGGCAAGTTGTATGTAGATGCTGTGGTGACCTTGTAACGGGAGCGGCTGAAAGAACCACAAAGTAATTTGGTATTTCCCGCAAACTTAACACTTACCCTGTTAATAGCAGAAGATGTTTTTTCGGCGTTGTTCACTATGTGATTTGTGTGAACGTACATACAGTTTTATATTCCGCCACATAAGCATCAACAAAGTAGCAGAAAACTGAGACATTGGGAGACATCCGTTGTCTATTGTGAGCTGATGGATTCCGGTGAAATTTGACTCTAAATGCGATTCAGAATCCCAGACTGTCCTTGTGAAGGTTATAGAGGCTTTTACTGTAATGATTCTTCACCAGTACATATTGTTTAGCCATTAATGTCAATTCATTTTATTGAATTTTGAGTCAGGATTATAACCTGAGACTGCACATGCAGATGATCATCTGGTTTCCTTATTCATTTACTGAGAGATATTCAGACAACAGAATCAATTCAAGGACTTTTGATGCTCATGCATGGGCCATGTTGTAACTTAGGCATCTGGCAGTCATGGATAGAAATCATATAGAAGGTCTTTTCAGTTGGTCCTCTTTAAATCCATCTGTGTGAAATATGAACGTGTGAATTATAGCATACCGGTTAGCAGCTGCGCCGTGATGTGTGCGCATCCGGATCCAGATGATAATATTATGATTTTCAGTCCCTGGTTGTTTGGTGGACTTGACAATACCCAGGAACGTTGTGTGTTACAATAACAACTTCATTTAGAGGGGTTTTACTGTAGACTTCAGCACACACATCATTAGCATTCTGGTTAACTCTCCATGCCTCATGGTTAAAAAGAAAAAGCTTTCAAAGTGAGATTTATTTTGGACTCAGTTTGCTACACACATGCATAAAATTGATTATGTGGAAGTACTTGCAGTTATGTAATTACCATTTACTGTTTGATACACAATATTAAAAAAAAAAAAAAAACTTCTAGCCCTGTCATACACAACTCAACAAAATGATTATGAAAAGCTAGTATGTAGCTAGTAAAGTTAGCTTTCCCACAAACCTAGTGGAAATACAAAAAAAATAAAATTGTGGGGTTTTTTTTGTTTGTTTCAAAACTGTTTTTTTTTTTTTACTTGTACTAATAAGTAAAAAAAAAAAAAAAAAAAAACTAAATATTCACCTGAAAAGTAAACATTAAGATCAAATGCTGAGCATCAAAAAACACAAAAAGGCACAACAATGATGAAAACTGCAATAACAGCAGATGTAGTGTATGTTGTTGTTTACACTACATCTACACTACACTACATTTCTTTTGGTCAGCCCAAAGTATAAAATGATAGTATCGGTTTTGTTTACTCGTATTAAGTCCAGGTTCATTTAGCATTTACGCTGGCATTTTAAACAACAGACCAAGAGACACAACAGAAAGTGTATCGATTATATACGGTGGTGTATATGTTTACCAACTGAAAACTCCTGGGGGGTATTCTTCGTACGTCGCTAACTCAGTTAGCTGGATTTGAATGTTGTGGATTTGTCCTGATCTTGGATTGTTTCGTTCTT
>JAQMYK010000006.1:1667449-1683040 GCA_030014345.1 Clarias buthupogon
TATTCCACATATTTACTGTGTGTGTGTGTGTGTGTGTGTGTGTGTGTGTGTGTGTGTGTTTGCTAATAGTTAACGTTCCATTTATGAGGGCACTTTAGGGATCAGGAGGCTGCATTCCAGTCCAGAATAGCTTGGGTCAAGTGAAAGATATGGAAGAGGAAAGTAGAAATACATTTACACTCTAGTGTGAGAATTAGCTAATGCGGCTTTAAAAATAATTATTATGACCGGTAATGAACAGTGCTGCAATTCAATCTTCTTCAGTGCTCTGTTTGGTGAACATGACGTTATTTAATTCCTCAACTAGATATCCTGTTGAATTTCCTGAAATATTTCTAACATGACTGAGTATGCAAGCTAACTTGGTTTTAAAGCAACATTGTCCTTTTTAAATGTTTAAAGCTGGGATGTGTTTACAGTGCTTACAAAAGTCAAAATGAGGTATTTTAGGTGGCATTTCTTTTTGATGACAATTTTTCAAAAAGATTTTCCCTATAATAAAGAATGCTGAACGACAAACAACAAAGAAAGTTCAAATTTGCACCCAAGTTAATGTTGGAACTATAACTGCTCTAACCTATAAATTAGAAATGCGTGTGCACCACTGTTCAATTATTTCTTACATAAATTCTGAGAAAATTATGCATAATGTGTCATTAAAACATTTTGGGTTATTGTAAAACCCACCTAATTTTTATTTCAAAATGGTTCTAAACTATTTGGACTGTCAGCACATTCCCAGCGTCATTTTGTTCCATCTTAACTCTGGAACAATTTTCTTTAAAAAGCTCCATAAGAAACAGTTTAGACAGGACTGAAAAGAGAAACAGGTCGCACCTGGTCCTAGCCACAAAACATGCCTTTTACTTAATTTCTTTTTTTTTTTAAACAGCGCGCCCTGGGAGGTTGAGCGCTTAGATCTTTCTACCAAACTTTGTTTCATACAGAGTTTCATGATGGGATATTAAATTAAATTTGTCACATTTATTTGTAACAATATATTAATCACATTAATTACAATTTATATTAATTACACTCATAATTATCTTACTACCTTGTTCAATACTAGCTGTACAAATAAAATAAAAAAAACTCAAGATCAACCTTTATGCAATCTGATTCTATGTGCAACTGCACCAGGAAAACCGTGATTTTAGGGCCAACCTTTGGTGCCTTGAGGTCTGGAACATACGAAGATGCATTCACATGAGCAAGTGACTGGCACCATTGAAATTCAGACAATAAAAACAATCAAAACTTTTAGAAAAGACATGTAAATTAATTAAATTATTAATTAAATAGACATTGAACATCATGTAACCTTAATTTATGATTCTTCTCAGTCCAAAAAATGCATTTAAAAGGAGGTGGACATTAAAAGTCCCAGATATTGTTCCATTTTTGTGTGTTGGAAAAAACTGTACATAGAAACTAAAAACAGGTTAGAATAAATAAAATCAATAGATCACACAAGCCTTAGGATTGACCCCTGGAATTATTCACTTGTCACTAGTAAATGTAAATGTAGTGTAAATAGTTACATTTATTGACATAAAATGGCCCAGACTTGTGAGGTTACTGTCTGTCATTGTATTTCTTTCACACACACACACACACACACACACACACACACACACACACACACACATATACACATACTCTCTCTCTCTCTCTATAAATGTACTGGGAAATTGACCCCGGGTTACAGAATCATTGAGAGACTCCCAGGTCTTCAGTGTCAACACCTTTTTAATGCAGAGAATCCCTGAGAGGCAACTGCATAGCTGTGAGAACCAGAGGTCAACCTGGTGTTAGAACCCAACCGGGGTTTCGTAAACCTTCACTGCTTTCACACTTCATCCAGTTTCTTCCCATGGAGCATTGTGATGATAACCTCATTAGTAAAGCCTGACAGATTTTTTTTTTTTTAATGTAGCTTTTATAATTATTTCGCTTTTCTTAATGCTTTATATTAAGTAAAAATTTTGAGCTAGAATAATAGTTGTTCTTAAATTTTGATATTTGTACATTACAATTTACGATTTTTGAAATATAATTCAATTCTCGTAGAATTTCATGAAACAATTGAACACAATATAGAAGATGAGGTGCAGGATCAAAAGGAATCATTTTGCTAGAAAAATGTTTGACTTCTCATATATTTTATATATCATTTAAAATGGATGAATTTCAATTAAATTGAAATATAACAAGGTGACAATACAAAAGAAAAAATTGCTACAGTGTCACCTAAATTGCTCAAAATAGTTTAACATACTTTTAAAAATATAACTTAAACTATACTACTGTATATATAATCGTATAAAATGATGTGTGTTAGGAGTGAACCAGGGTAGTGGGTGCCAATGGGCTGTAACAAAAGAGCATATTTGAAATAACACATTTGACATTCTGTATAGAATGTCAGAAAAAAAGCAAACCCCTCCACCTGTCCACTTGATCCTGATCTTATCTCTCACTCCATCTCTCAGCTCATTAACAAGTCCCCTGGGTATGATTTACATTCCTCTGCCGCGACACTTACAACCAGCTCACACGTCTTGATGTTATCCAAACAAACCCTGGCGCTTACAGTATTCTAATGAAACACCTCCATCAGACTTGATAATACCATTGATTTCGATTGAGCAGAACGATAGCTAACTGCTAACATACCCTTATCATATTTTTATTTTAGCTTTCTGTTTTAAAGGATTGTCTTTTCATAAGAGATAAAGCCATTCTAACAACTGTCTGTTGTCATTTTTAACTCTCTATAAATATTCCCATTTTATCCATAATCATTCATAAAGCATGCACATTGTCCATACAAATACTGTTTGCATAATAATAATAATAATAATAATAATATGGCGTTATGTTTATTTGCCATAAGTGATGTATGTTTGAACCAAAAAGAAAGAAAGAAAGAAAGAAAGAAAAATGGTTACCATTGAGAATTGGTATTTAATTGTATTTAATTGGTGTTTAATTGAATTTGTTGGTTTTTGGCATGGACCCAATTTTAAAGTACCATCCACAAATTTTTAGTCTCATAAAACATTTTAAGTTAGCCTGCTGTATTCGTTCCACAACCAGCGTTGATGTGTTTTTGGGGTTACGTTTTAACTGTTGATTATTTACGGTTCTTCTGAAGACCACATCCACTTTGTGCAATACACCAGTTCCACTGAGAGCAAAACAGCTCCAAAGCATAATGCTACCACCACAACACTTAACAATTGGTCTTGATGGCCCCACTTTTTCTCTTCCAAACATTCCTCTGGTCAGAATTGTCCTCCAGAAGGCTTTTTCTTAGTCAGTGTGTTCAGCTGCAAACTTTAGTTGAGCTCCAATTCTAGATTTCAAATGCAGGGGCTTCTTTCATTGAAGGTAGCCTTTCAGTCCATGTTGATGTAAAACTGGCCTGGCTGTGATCATGGCAGGCCTGTGCCTTGATGTTTCCTGGGTTGTTTCTGATCCACAAACCAATTTCCTCTCAGCTGAAGATGAGAGTTTGGCGCTCGTTCCAGACCTTGGCAAGGTGGCTCCACCTCCCAGTAACTTTAGCTTGAACTGGTCTTGGAAGTTTATACATGGCTCCAAGAGATGTTCCTGATCTACCACCCTCTTTCTCAGATCTGCATTGGCTCCCTGGATTTTCCTGTTGTACTGTGTGTTGGTCAATGCAATGAGTACTGTCAAACAAGCAGAGAGAAGCTACCAGCTGTAGTCCATCATTATCCCCACTAACAGGAAGCAAGGAGGCACTGGGTCTACTAAATTGAAAAAGGGCTACATGTAAATTTTTTACTTTGTGTTGAGATCAGAAACCCTCACAATGTTTTTTGTGATTGACAAGCTCAGAATCAGTGGTGAGTTAGCTGCATCGTAGCCAAAGGTAAAGAAAACAAAATGAACCTGTCAGTCAAGAAAGCACAGATTTCAAATAAATTATTGTTTCATTCAAGATGGCTACGCTTGTAAAACTCATACAAAGACATTTTGGTCTTAATAGCATTACTTCTACTGTAATAATTAAATGAAATCATATTGCAAATATAACCTCCAGACCTTAAGACCCGACCACATGGTGCAAAACAAAACAGTCATGACAAATGGACGTACTGTATGGTGTCGCAACTCAAATTAGTTTATTTCTTGGTTTCTTGCCTATTTTATTCAATAATTCTAGCAAATTCACATGTATATGATACAGTGTACATAGAAGTAAATATTAGGAACACTCAGAATTTTGTACATTATCTCGCTCCTCAGAACACTTCCACAGACTCATTTTTGTCACGGTGCAGTGTGATGAAAAAAAAAAACACTTCAACCTAACATCAAAAAAATAATGTTATTTACAATTATGTGATGGAAATTACTCACAACCTTATGAAATGCCAGCATCTCTTAATCAACAAGGGACAGGGCTTAAGTAAAATTTAATCAGCCTTTCAAAAAATCTGATTGTATGACATAATCATTTTGTGTTAGCTACAGTAGGTTCCATAAAGCATAATTATGAAGTTTTTTGATACACAGTTAGCAATATTATAAATAAATATTACTATTAACACATTGCATATTATGCCGTTAGTAAGCTTGCTATTAAATAGCTCACTAATATTTTTGTGTATTATATATTGATGATACAATCTAATTCTTAGCATGCTATTAATATTAGCAAAGCTCACTACTTAGCTGAGTAGTGGTGCATTTATTTAGCTGGCTAGTTTAGCTATAATTATAAGATTACTACAGTATATACTGCAAAAATAACTTAAAAATAACGTGAAAATATATTGAATCCAGTCTAATTTATTACTAAATTTCTAAATATAAGATTGCAACAAGCCAAATATAAATGTATTAAGCTAAAGTAAGTAAGTATGTTTGTATTTATTTCTTTGCATTTTTTTTTTTTTTTTTTTTAATAAATGTGGGTTTAATTAAGTTTATTTTATATATTTATACACAAAGTTTGGAAAAATGATTAACCTAGACAGGCGAAGAATATATGGTAACTTTACTGACCTTGATTTGCAACATAAAAATTATAACAATAGCAAATTATAAAAAATAAAAAGTGCTGGTAAAAGTAATTTGGTTGTCTTGTAATCATGGAATTTTGTATTTCATTGAGTGTCCTATAAAGGGTGAAAAAATTGCCATTTGGTTTTGTTGTAATCTTATATTAAGAAATTTGACTAGATAGAAGATATTTTTTAGCTACTATGATATAATTTTTTGCAGTGTGTAAATAAGTTTTATGTGTTCACAGTGATGTGGTTAATTTATGCTCCGTCCCTTGTTGACTGAGTGTTTTCTGCTTTTTGTGAAGTTGAGATGTATTGTATACGTGTTTAATTGAATAAATCGAAATTGAGGAAAATAAATTTAATTTCCAGGAAATTACAAACCAAAGATAAAAAATATATATATGATGTTTCTTTTAGGCACTTCTGAGACTCTGTATATTTATACTTTTACATGCTAATTATTATAATGTACTAATAATAATAATAATAATAATAATAGAAAGAAAAGTACAAAAGAAAAGTAAAAGAAAAACATAATTACACTTCTTGGTAAGATTAGAAACCCCTCTTACAAAAAAGGGAAAACCTTCATTACAAGTAAAATATTTCCACAGTGTGTTTATATGTTTGCATATATTACAACATTTTTGGTCAAGAAACTCTCGACAAAACAACAAAAGTTAAAAATAATAATAAATTTTGTTTGCCAAAAAAAGTCTCCTCTACTTTATTATTCTTGCACTGGAAGCCTGGAAAAAATAAGCATTAACTTAATGCTAACGTGGCTTACACGCAATATCAGTTAACCCCAAAATTGCCACCTGATTTGTAATAAGTATGTAAAAGTATTCCTGCCTGATTTGTTACAAGTGTTTCTGTCTAATTTGTACTATCTCTGACTGATTTGTAAACAGTATCTCAGAGTATTTCTGCCTGATTTGTAATACTAGTTCCTAAAACACTTATATAATAATCAAATAATACAAATTGATACAGTATATGTATTGTTATTATTATTATTATTATTACAATCTGACAGTCATAAAGTAAGATTGATAATTGGTATCACAAAGAATTCCTGCTTGAGGATCATTATGCTCCAGACAAACATTTCAACAAACATGGCAGACAAATCCAATAACCCAAGACGCCCTGATGACACTTCACTTCAAAGAGACTAGGCTCCATTTTTGCTTAGCTCCATTAGGCTTGGACGACATTTCAGACGCCAAACACATCTACATTTTGGGTAATTTACATCACATAAAGGTATACGTTCTGTAGACCAAGTGACCTTTTAACACACTGGTCATTTCGAACGTAAAACAGGTGATTTAATTAAAATAAAAAACATAAGGGCAGAGTTTATCGCTTCAGCGTCGACTGTCTCCTGAGAGTTTATGGCTAGTCGTCCCATGCTGTCAGAATCAAAAGGGAACCGTACACCCTTGACCCTAACACAGGCCTCCTGTCATCTCCTATTCATCATGAAAAGGGCTGTTTGACTCGAAAGGTCTTTTTAACTTCCAGTTAACTCAATAAATCCTGGGCCAGAGATGACACCGAACCGAGTAACGCTTTACAGTGGACAACGAGTGTGACGTTTAAAGGTTTAAAAGTGTCACTAGTGTTGAACCTGGAGATAATTCCATGCCTCTGGATGTCTGTTTCTCTTTATGGTTAGCTTTGTAGCTTTCATTAGTAACACACACTGTCATTAACTTGTCGAGAGCGGTTAGAATTAAAGGCACAGCTTGGAAATGTGGTCAAGTTTGGTGATCATTTTTCTTGTCGTCATGCTACAAACGTTTTTCATGGTTATTATTTTAACCGTGTGTCAGAAGCCACATCAGCTAGTCTGTTCGAAACACTGAACAACTTGATAAAGGTGACTGAGGTGACGTTGTTGCGGTCATCACTATGATGATCAGCATCATAGGTCCAATGCAAAAATGAAGAAGCAAACTTCACTTCACACACCCAACCTGTCTTCAATTTCAGCCCTCTGATTTCAGGTCAGCCTGAGTGCCTGAGGAAGAGCGTGCTGTGATGCTCTGGGTGTTGTGTTTCTTCGTTGTTTCTGGTTTGTATTAAGGCAGCGGTCACTGTGTGCTGTTTATGTGGTGTCCTGTTTCTCTCATTTATTATAGCCTTCATTTAAGCCATTTGATTTTAGTTAACCTGAATGTTTAATGGAGCATCAGGTTGGTGTGTGTGTGTGTGTGTGTGTGTGTGTGTGTGTGTGTTTTCATCATGTTTTTGTCATTCCTGATCTAGGTCACTATGGTATGACCGTGCTCTTTTGTCATGGTGATGACCCTGACCAGGTAGCTACTGGGATCAACTTACTTTCCTGTTCTGTTTTCCTGCATTTACCAGGACCACCATGACACCCAGACTTTGTTTTCTGTTCCTTAAATTTTTCATGCTCCTCTTCAAACGTCAAAGTAATAATAAAAAAAAAAAAGCCAACCAAGTGATAAAAAACGTCTAGTGGAAATTATTACAGCAAACATATTGGACTCTTAAACCTGGTAGCAACAAAGAGTTAAGTAACCATGGCATCAGAGTTAGCACTGAAAATAAGAGTTTCACCAAAACAATCTCAAAAGGTGTTATGACAAACAGAGTTGCCATGGCAATTAAAATTTATTATGACAACAATTAGTTAACATGTTGACACAAATTTACCCTGACAACGTAATTAAAAAAGTACAGTCGCCACAAAAATTACCATGGCAACATCTCCTATTCATCAAAACTGTATCATGACAACATAAAGCTACCATTGGCACAAGAAGTTACCATGGCAACAAAAAACTATCACAGGTTCTAAGATTTACCATAGCACCAAGGAGTTACCATGGCAATGAAAAGTTATTATTATGGCAAATAATTACCATTGCAACAAAAAAATATATGATTATTATTATAATAACTAAAAAACAAAGAGTTACCATGACAACATACTGTAACACAAGTTACCAACTTCTGGCAACCTAAATTTACTGAGTCAACCATCGCAAGAAAGAAGAAACACTTTAGCAATGTTTTCATGACAACAAGGTTATTGTGGTATAATAAAAATAAATAAAAGTTACCACAGCAAGAAAAAGTTATTGTGACAACAAAGGTATCATTGCAACATGGTTACTGTGGTAACAGAGTTTTTATACCAACCAATATAGCAACAAAATTTGTAATGTTGACAAAGTGTCGCCATGGCAACATAAAAAAAAATTATCAATTACCATGGCAACTATGTTCGGTCAAAACAAAAACTGTTACCATGAAAACAAAAACACATGGGTTGTTAAAAAAAAGTTAGCATTAGCACACATCCTAAGCATAAATCTCTTTATCTATAGCTTGACTTTCTCCTTTAAACTTCCTCCAAGCAGTTTTTTGGTGCCAGCAGTCTCTTAGCCTCTGGGCAGCATGGCTTTAGTTATTCACTTGCATAATGTTCAACATTGCATATTTATGGCATGTTTTAAATAATTTACCTCTTTTTTTTTTACTGTAAGCCAAGACGGAACAACAGCTTCATTGAAACCTTGATTAGTCGGAGCGTGTGTACTGTAAAGATTATAATTGCGCTAGCGGTGCAGACTGGCGTGGATAGACGTACTGATGTCCTGAATCGTCGTCGGAGTGGATTCCAAAAGTCGAGCCAAAGCATGAAGTCACCCTGCGTTCACACAGCTCGTTTAGTTTTTTAAAGCTTTCAGCATCAGGAGTCCCGATCTCTGACTGGTAACTTTACTAAGAGCCGTGTTTAGAGGGAAATGTGCGTAGTGAGAAACTAATAGCGTAATTTCTCACTGAGTAAAAATATTGGCCAAAAGAAAAGCTTTTTGACTTTTTCCCACACAGAGGACACACAAAGTGTCGTATCTTATTCAAAGGTCTTGCTCTTTTCAAGAAAAAAAAGTTAATTTGTCTAAAGTTAGCTGTACTTGTATGCATATGCATGCTTTTTCAATTTATTCTTTACATGCTGGGCAATTTTTTTTCTTGCAGAACAACATTCAATTACATTTTGATTTCAGTTTAGATTTCATGACGTCAATTCAGCATCCTGCAGGTTATAAACAAAATGCAAAATGCAAAAAAAAAATAGAATGTGCTGCATCAAGTGCTATTTTATAACCTGCTGAATAATGAGGCAGAGTTCAATCAAACCAGATTCACAGTGATTAATGTAATAATTACAATCAGACAGTTTCAAGTAAAAATGCTAAATATAAAATAAATGCGAAAACTAGGAAATTTGCTAGGGTTAATAATTGTATGCCAAGAATAAATGCATAGTGAAACAGGAAATATTTCTTTCCTTATTCCCTTCACTTGATCACTGTAACCTGAGAAATAATTAAACTGAGTAAACTGCTGCTGTGTGAACGCAGAGGCTTTTTGTTGCTGACGATGCATGTTGGAACAGCACAAGCTACTAGAGTTGCCGTTTGAAATGCACATAACTGGACCATGTAATACATTAGTGAAGCGTGTGGTTGTGATGATTAAGCAGATGCTATGGCTTGACAAATAGGAATGTGGTTTCCTCACACGACAGAGGTTGCCGTGGACTTGGGCATGATGCTCTGAGCGAGATCTTCCCGGTTGATCTTTCTAAGGGCCGCACACAGCGCGTCAACACTGGCGGAGTCGTGGCTCGCCCAGTCACTCAGCAGCGCTCGGACCGGCCTCTCCTCCTGGCTGAAAGAGGCGATGCGCTCTTCTTCGTAGCCGAGCAAGCCAGCCAGGCTAGACCAGTCGTTTTCGAGAGGTCCCTCATCCTCCAAGAGTTTCTCCAGTTCTTCACGAGCATGCAGCGGCAAACTCAGGCCTCCGTCGATCTTCACCACTGAAAGAGAGAGGTTTTTATATACGTTATTTATGTCTAATGGAGGAACTTGAGTAAAATTATCAACATTTTAGCTCCACGATCAGTGGCGGTCGGTCAATAAAGGGCGCTGGAGTCGCCGCCCCCTTAAAGTTAGGCAGAGAAGAATGCTAATTTAAAATGTAATTATTTAACATCATAAATATTTATTTTAATAATGAAATAAAGTCATTTAGTCACAATATTCCGCTGTATATCCTAATATCATTTATTTACAATTAAAAGAATTTTTTGAAAATCATGTGATTTGAGGCTGCGCTCTAATTGGATTTTTTCAAATCATCCTTGGGGTGCAGCACTGTACGCCCCAAAGCCTCCCACTTTTGTTCTTAGCGAATCAATATTGTTTTTAAATATTTGGGCTCATGTGACCATTCTCAACGAGTCTAACGGTCAGCAGACTGTTAGTTAATGTTTTGAATAGTGATTGACGTGGAAGCAGCTAAATATGAGAGGAAATTCTGTAATTTCTTTGCTAAAATACCCCCAAGACAATCGGATGAAGAAAAAAAAAAGTTAAAGAGCTTGGACCAGATCGACCTGATCTTCTAATTAAGTAGCAGTCAAGTGATCACGGCCGAGCTTACACTCGGTGCTTTTCCAGCACTTCTTATGGCAAGCGGAGCGGCTGACTGGATGCGATGTGAGTCATGCCTTTATTTTATACTAGTAGTAATGATGCTTAATCGTCTGATAATGGCTATTTACAGGCGATTATTAAAAGTTTAATTTTAATTTTTAAAGTTTCCTGGCATTCTAGTGTGTCTATATTTGTTTACAGGTCTGTAAGCATCTGTTGCATGCCTTGGCAATGCTGTAACATTCTCAGCATATGTATTTCCCAGATGCCTAGCAACAGCGTTCGCCTTCCTCTACTACTGTAAGTAACAGGAAGTGATAGTACTGTTCCTAGATTACATCCTTAAGGGGTCCATTAGTTTTCTCAGAGGGTTATCTTTGAACTAGAGTTCAAAGTTAAAGCTGACAACTTAAAACTATTCAATGAATCTTTATAAAACCTTTAAAAAAAAACAACAGCAACTACTCAATCGTAATAAACTTTTAGCCTCATGGTATAATAGATAAGTGTGCAGATTCAAGAGCAGAGTTTTCTCTTTTCCCCAAGCCTGGATGTTATTTAAATGGCCCTGTAGTTACATACAGACCTAGAAATGTGTGTGTGTGTGTGTGTGTGTGTGTGTGTGTGTGTGTGTGTGTGTGTGTGTGTGTGTGTGTGTGTGTACCTGTATGAGACAGGCCTTGTCCCTCCTGTAAACTCTGGCTATCTACAGAAATGCCACTGTCGCTGTGTAGTTTTTCTCCCTCGGGAGACGGCGTCTGGCTCGGGTTCTCTGTACCGGATCGATTACTACCCTCTTGTTTGTTGTGTTTGCAGCTCTTCCACCTGAAATGCAACACGCAGTGCACACACACACACACACAAATGTTTCTTAAATCTACTTCTAAAATTGAACACATGATCCTAGGAGAGGAGAGCATTCCTCCACCCTCGTCATGACCTTCACCAACACACCATCACAAACATTAAGGATTAACAATGTTGAAATAATACGAATAAGAACGACTTTCGCTCTTTCTCTCCCATGTCTGTTTAACATTACGGGGGCAGGAAGTTTTGAGAAAATGTTTCCATAAACTTCCTGATTTCTCGACATCGGACAAATCAAAACCGTTCCGTTGTATCCAACCCACAGTCGATCAGCTCGGGTGATGCTTCATGCCGTATTCATTTAAAAAGGGTGCGGGTGTAAGGAAATCTGACTGCCTTCTACTAAAAAGAAACCAGAAGCCAGACACAATAATTCCTGTCTGTTCTGCTTTAGTCATTACAATGTACCTTACGTGCAAGACACCACAATTTGTTTGACCCTAACTTACTTTTTTTTTTTTTGATGATGATGATGATGATTTCTTTAATCATCCAAAAAGAGTCATACAATTCTGATTAAATAGATTTAAAAAATAATAACGACAAACAAACTTGAGAGATGGTCAGAAACTGTCAGGGAAAATATGTCCATGATTTTTTTTTAAATAACAGGCACTGGTTACTTTACATCCCTTGGCCTACCTTAGCAGATCAATATACACTAATGTATTAGACACTAGATTTCCTGCTCTTTTAAAGCAGGTCAAAGGCCTCAAGCTGTATGCTTAAATATTTCATGTGTCCTCAATACGCAATCCAACACTTAGACACGCTCTTAAATGGACACAAATCCCATTTCCTTTACATCCACTCGACAAGCTGTTAGCAGTTCCATGAAGAAAAAAAAGGAGAAAATGTTCATTTAATGTTAATGCAGTGGCTGAAGGATGAGGACTAAAATAACAGCTGGGATTCCTAAACACACTGATAACGAAGTCATAGTATAAAAACTGAAAAATGCTGTGTGTGCTTGTTTCTCTCTCTCTCTCTCTCTCTCTCTCTCTGTTGGTTTCGTTTCCCAGATTCCCCAGATCTCTATCCGATTAAGCCTCTGTGGGATGTGCTGGACAAACTAGTGGTATCCATAAAGGCCGCACCTCAATACTCCATGCTTAAACAAGGCACAGCTGTTTTACTGTACATGCACATGAAGGATCTACACCATATTAGTCCGGTTGTTTTAATGTTCTCGTTGAAAGGTGTGATTTCTACACCTTCAAGGGGACGTGTATTGTGATTGGGTGTGGGGGAGGTGCAGTGAAGTGTGTAGCACAGCCACATAAACAACACTTTTATATGGTGAGAGTAAGCCGGCACAATGATAAAATAAGCTGCGGCGCCTTATTAATCGTGCCCGGGATGATTGTATTTGCCTACCGATGGTGGTGCATTGATTCCCACTCAAGCTCTCGCCGGGCAGCATGGGAAGACGGTGACATGCGTGGTCACCTGACCCGGGTATAAAGCAGGCCCAGGAAATGACCCAGGAAAGAGAGAGAATATGTAGAAACAGTGCACTGAGATTATCAGAATCGTTTATGAAGCTAATGAAAAGTATCTCGAAGTCTGTGCCTTGCGAGTTTTTCCCTCTGTTTGGATTACGGCCGACTAGACTGCTTCGGGATTTCACTCTTGCTCCGACATTGGTGCAAGATGGAGCAAGATGCATCTTGATGCTAATATTGTCAATATGGCCGACCCAGGCAGACTTGAATATGTACATGAAACAGGGAATGCTGTAAATTTGTTGGTAAACCCTGTTGTAAGCCATCATAACCCTGCAGCAAAAATAACATCTTTATTAAGTTCATTGTACATATCTAACAAACAGACTGATGATGATGATTGTGATGATTGTGTGTCTGGTATGGCTGTGGTGCAAACTTTGCAGTCTGAGGTGAATAACTGTGACGTGGATTTATTGGCCCTTTCTGAAAAAGTTGATACTCTAGAGCTTGCTTTTAAAGAATCCACTAACAGTACTATAAACCGGGAAACTAGTTTTCGGCAGGCCGTAGACATTAGCTTAGCGGGGATGGAGAACTACGTCCAGGAGGCCCTAGAAAAGCTTGAGAGAGCGGTCACAGACTGTTTTCTGCGGCGAGACGCTATGTGTGAGAAGCAAATGAAGAAGCTATGTCTCACTAGCAGGCCTACTCTTCCGACCACGATCCTGCACCCCTACACCATTACACCCTTCTGCATAGCCCATGCCTAGGACTCCAGTTGTGACATCCAGGAGACCCAAGGTACAACTCCCAATAAACTATGTCATCTATGATGATCCTCCATCTGTTACAGCTCGCACATCCAACTTGCATACCTCCTCCAAGATGCCGGTTACGTCCTCCTGTTGTGCGCAAACACCCATCCGCAGGGAGTTTCCAGTGTTTGGGGGCTCCATAGAATTCGCTGACATCACTGACGAAGAGCGGAAGGGCGGCATACTTAACAACATGAACCCCAGAGTGGCTGACTGTCTCAGAGGCATAGGGAGTGCAGTGGAACAGCAAGTAAAGGTGGGAACGAGCGTGGAAAAGGGCTGCATAGCATAAAAAGATGACTGGAAGAAGCTGAAGGCTCGGCCCAGCAAGGAGGAGTGGTAGAAAGGAGCCGCAGAAGGGTCTTCGACACCACCCCTAGCTGGATTCTCTGTGACGTATGGGCGCTATATATCGAAGAGTTCCTGTGAAGCAATTAGAAAGGCTCCAACTAGTGATCCCGCAATCATAAACCCAACAGTTTATGCGCCACTACCATAACCATCCATAAGGCGGACACACGGGGAGGCTAAAAACTCTGTTGTGGCTGCTAGATGACGTCTGGTGGCCCGCAGTGCGCAAAGACGTGTGGCTGTTCATCAAGTCGTGTAAAGTCTGCAAGAGGCCCATCAACAGCAGTATGAGGACTAGTGGCTACCGGAGTTTCGCTATGCGGAGCTATCGCTGGGTGGGCCACTCAAGGGACCACTGGCTCAATGCATTGACTGTCCACCCACTCCTGACCAAGCAGCATCTACTTTCTGTCACAGCACAAGAAACACAGCGTAGGAAGAACCAAAACAACCAGAAAGTCAGAAAGCCAAACAAGCCAGCTCCAGCAGTTCCCGGTGGGAAGAGGCGCACCCACTCTCCTCCGCACCTCAAAATTCTCTGCTAAGCTAGCGCCCAAGTGGGAGGGTCCAGCAGAAATAAAAAAATTCTAAAGGGGCCAATAAATTACACAGTGTTGAGGGGAAAGACACTATAACCTGTATAGCCATGTGGTTTATGTATTGTGCTAATACGGTCGCTCTCCTCATATGCTGGAAGCTGGGGGGATCTATGTAGCACAGGCACATCAACAACACTTTTATAAGGTGAGAGTAAGCTGGCACAATGATAAAATAAGCTGCGGCGCCTTATTAATCGTGCCCGGGAGGGTTGTATTTGCCTACCGACGGTGGTGCATTGGTTCCCACTCAAGCTCTCGCGAGAGTCGGCAGCCGGGCAGGACAGGAAAATGGCGACGTATGTGGTTACCTGACCCGGGTATAAAGCAGCCCCGGAAAATGACTCAGGTGAGAGAGAGAGAGAGTATGGAGAATTTTCAGAATAGTTTACGGAGCTAACGAAGAGTATCTCAAAGTCTGTGCCTTGCAGGTTTTTCCCTGTTTGGATTATGGCTGACTTAACTGCTTCAGGATTTCACTCTTGCTCCGACATCGGCCTCCTTGTATTTTTTCCATAATGTCCGGTGAGACCAATTCATCTCTCTTCACACACACTCTTACAATAACTTGGACTCTGAACATTCTACACACTCCCACAACACACCGCATTAATTTGTATATATTTTGTAATTATTCTTTTCTTTGTTTGTTTTGGTGCACCTTTCGTTAAATTTTTTTGTATAATACACTTTTGGTTAGTTATGAATTGGTCGTTGTGTTGTCTTTCTTGTTTATGGGTTTTAAAACATTTCCGACTCCAAGATAAATTCCTCTCATTTAGGCTAACACAGTTTATCTAAATCAGTGGTTCCCAAACTGGGGGAATAATTTCAAGGGGTCGTGAGAGGGATTAATTATTTTATTTTTTTGTGATTATAATACACACTTTTCAGTATTACAAGCAGAGGTGGAAAGTAATGAATTACATTTACTCGCATTACTGTAATTGAGTAGATTTTTTGTGTACTACTTTTTAAAG
>JAQMYK010000006.1:1709663-1722178 GCA_030014345.1 Clarias buthupogon
CGTTAAAAAATTTAACGCGTTATTTTTTGTGTAATTAATTAATCTAAATTAACGCGTTAAAGTCCCGGCCCTAGTATACACTTGTTATTTAGCCAAAGCATTAACACAATTTGTTTACAAATACAAATTGTTTGTATTTTGTTTTATTTGAGTTATTAAAGCTCTGCAAATACTGCATGATCTGGGGTTATTTTGATGTGATGTTGTCATTTTCTTTAAATATACTCTAAATAATAGTTATATTTTAATTTTAAGAGAAATATTGTCAGCAGTTAACAACAAATGAAACAAAACTGTTCATCTCACCAACACATGCACTTGTAAGGAAAAAAAAAACATAAGAAAAATAAAAATGTAGTTTTTAAATTTATTTGGTTGCATATGATGGCCTGGGTTGGTGTGCGATTTCCTGGCCTGAAATTGTATCCCAGTCTAGATCTAGTATATTAATATACAGTACATGATACTTAACATACTTCTCGTTAAGTTTACTGTATATAACAAAAGCTAAAACACGAACACACACTTATTAGGTCCACTTACAGTATTAGCCATTTATATACAGTACTTGTAGTAACCATGAGCATGCAGGTCCTGCTGTAGCTCAGACTATGGAGTGTTCTTTTACTGTAAATCTGATGAGTTTTACTCCCACCCGTGGCACGCTCGTTGACGAGTATCGCACCACAGATCTAGCATGTAGGAGTTACCTTTTCAAACATGAAATTACAGTGAAGATTAATGACGTAGATGAAACTGTCGACAAGCGTCTGAGTGAAATGTGTCAAGCGGTTAAGGTTAGTGGAATTTTTTCACTGGGAGAGAAAACAGATAAAGACAGAGCACAGCGCAACCTCCAGGCATGTTCGAGTCAGCTGGATCAGCCACAGCGCAAGGCTAAAAAGGAAGATGACACTTTTTGCCCGAGTTTGCATTCCTCACATTTCTAGCCTCTCACCCTGCTCAAAGCCCTCTGGCGATCATTCCAAGCTCAAACAGCAATCAAACACTACCAGGTCATGTGCACATCTTTGTGTTGTCAGACAGCCAGAACAAGGTCATAAAAATGACTTAGCACAGCGTTTGTATTCAGACATTCATGCGTTCCCGCCCACTCGGACTAAGGAAGGCATGATCTTGGTAATTGCATTACGATTGCAATTTTTTTCCCTCGCATATTCTTGCCCCCCTTTAGCAAGCACATATCACTTGTCATGATCTAACTCAGCTTCTGTGAAATGTTGATTACTGTACCAGTTATGTAAAAAACACTAAATGCCTCCACCCACTGACTTTCTCCTCCCTTTCTTTTTTTATCCGTCGTTAATAAAAACAAGGAGGACTTGAACGCGTTACTCTGAGTGCGGAACTCTCTTAATCCCTAAACTTGAGTTCACCTTTCTCTTCAATGTCTGTTCATCGACTGTAAACAAACACATCTGTCACTAGGTATTCTACATGCTACCGCCTTGCCCCTGAGCCAACCTAAATTTCTTATTTCTCACACCCACCAGCACACACACACACACACACACACACACACACGTAAGGACACGCAAACAAGCACACTGACAGAATAAAAGCCTCAAAACAGAACCTGTTTACAGAAACACAGATAGTATAAAACAAAACGAGTATGTCACTGCATTTGTTTCCGTCTGTATATCATCCCATGCTTAAAAGATAAATAAATAAATACATTTGAGAAACTGTTCGAGCATGTGCAAAACATGCTATGGTTGAAAATATGCGGATAATTTCTTGCATATGGACTTTAGAAACAAGAACATGACCATGCGCTCACATATGCACATCATTTCTAATTCTGCAAGGGAAGAACTGACCTGAACCTAGGGGGTGAAAACTTCCTTGCACTAGATGTTGGAGTGTGCATTACTGTGATCGGGCACTGAAGGTGAAATGACAAGGAGGCTCCAATCCCAATTCGTCTTAAAGGTGTTCAATGGGGTTAAGCTCTGCAATGTTTTGACCCTTTTGGCATTCCATGATAGTTGCAAATATTTGAACTCATATTGTACTCAGTCGGGGCGGCATGGTGACGTAGTGGTTAGCACTGTGGCCTCACGCCTCCAGAGTCGGGGTTCGATTCCCACCTCGTAGATCTCAAGGTGCTTTGACTTCCTTCCATAGTTGATAGTGTGTACTAGTGTGCTAGTGTGCTCTGCAATGGATCGGCACCCTGTCCGTTGTATCCTATAAGCTCATGCCTTCCCGTGACCCTGTACAGTACAAGAAGGGGGGTGTACAGTATGAATGTGTATATCCAATCGAATTTATCAAGGCTAACACCAACTACTTGGACAAATGATCTCATTAAAAGGATGTTTGCCAATATATATTTATATTAAATTGTTTTTAAAAATATATATACTTTAATGATTGACAAACTCTACATAAATTCCTGATTATATTATATTTATTACAGGATTCCAATGATTGATTCCAATCTTTGTGCAATTAATTGTGCAGCACTTCATAATATCCCGATGTTTTTCTTTCATCTAATGTATCTTCATAAATAACTTCATACATCTTTGTAGCACTACTTTCTTTCTTTCTTTCCCTGTTTCTTTGACATAAGGCATCCTGCTACAATTTTGTCATCATTCCGTCTATAATCCTGGCACTTCTAGTCTTTTTCAGATTTTGATTTATTCACTCTTAATCTTCGCTCCTGGCTCAAACCTGCGTTCTGATTACACTTAAATGCAAAAGTTTTCGTGGTGCTCCTATAAATTGCACTGTTCTTTGCATCTGTCTCGCAGCTTTTCTTTTCGCAATAACATGCCTTCACTCTCCCTTATCCAAACCCCCCCACCCCCCCGCCCCCACCTACACAAACACATACACACACACTCGCACAAATTTTACCATATGACAATAATTCATTCCAGTTGCTTCAGGGATCTCTTGGACACAGATGATTCAAGTTCGCTTCTGTCACAGGGATCTTTGAAACATTTTCAGGAATGTATAAATTATAGACATGAGCATTTTCACTGTGCTCTTACAATAAAACGCCACAAAATTAATGAAATACAGAACCAAGTGACAAGATGTCAAGATATACTTATTAAAATGTAACTTGAAGAACATCTTTCTGTCATAACAATAAATCTTCTGAAATTTCCTTTATTCATCAAAATAACTCTACTATGATGTGCCATCTGATTTAGTGGTTTATTATTAAGTAGGACTGCTTGTCCATTAGTACAGTTGGAATCAGATCTGATTATGAATATCTCAATCACAGCAAACCACCGCAAACCGTTTCTCATTGTTCTTCCTTTCCTGGTGACCACAGGGTTCTGACTTTTTAAGCCTTTCCATGTTCTGCCTTTATCCTATCAGCAACTCCTGCTTCGATCCAAATTCTGCTCCTGCCATTTCGAGAGCCAAGAATTCCACCCTAAGGAAGTTCTATTTAGCTATTTATTCTGAAAAACACAAGAACCTAGTCCTACTGCTGCCATTCCAAGACCTAAGAATTCCATCCTGAGGAACACAGGGTATTCATTTTATTTTGAGCATCTCAAGCGCCTACTCACATCATCAGTTCCACAACATCCCACCTCATTCCTAAAGATCTCAATTTCTTGCTTTCATTCTACTGATTTCAATCTCCAACTTACTTTGACCATCCATCCTGAAGATCTCAAGCTCATAATTCTTTCATGAAGATCAGAAGGTGTTACTCTTTACATCATGAGAATCTCCTTCTATTTTCAGGTGTATATAGTGGCATAGTGGTTAGCACCAAAGCCTCATACCTCCAAGAAGGTGAGTTGGAGCCTCACCTTCCGATCTGTTAGTATGGAATTTCTATGTTCTCCCCATGCCTGGTGGGTTTCCTCCAGGTACTCCAGTTTCCTCCCACAGTCCAAAGACATGCAGATTATGCTAACTGTTGTTTCTAAATTGGCTGTATTGTGTGAGTGAGTGTGTAAGTGTCTGTGTGCTTGTGTGCCCTGTAATGGATTGGAATCTTGCCCAGGATGTATCCCGTCCAGTGTTCCAAGTCGCCCGGGATAAGCTCCAGGCCTCCCGTGACCCTGTACCCTCTATGTTAAGGAACTATCTCAAGATTGGATCTCACCAGAGTTTCACAAGAGCTCTCTTCCCTCATGAAGGTCACAAGTTGATCTATTCATTCTGAGGATCACAAACTCTTACTCTTACTCCTACCATTCCAAGACTCAAGAGTCCTTTCATAAGCATCACAAGGCCTTAATTTCCTTTTAAGCATCTAAGGCTCCTATTTCTAATGGGAGGCTTATCCTATTTTATGTCCTGAAAATCACTGGAGTCTACTTCTATTTTCAGGTGTACAAGCAACTTTTACAAGTATCCCAGGAAATACTTTCAAGCTTTCACTCTGATAATCACAACTTCTACTTCCATCCATAGGATGCCAACTTGATCATCTCAAATTATTACTTTTGTCCAGGAGATGATAAGCTCCTACTTCACTTCTGATGGTCACACACACTGACTCTGTCCTGACCTTCAGGAGTTTATTTATTTATTCTGATGACAAAAAAATCCTACTCCTGCCAAATCAATGATCTTAAACTGTAATCCTGTGAATCACCAGAAACCATCCAGGAGATCACATGCTCCTGCTTTTATCTCTGTATCACAAATAGAAAATCACAAGCTCCTTAATGATCTTAATCTTCATCTTAACAATCTCAATCTCCTATTTTCCTTCTGATGTCCAGGAGCTCCAAATCTTACTCCTACTCCTGACATTTTGACACTAATAAGTTCCTTCACATACCATCGTAAATTCCACAAGTTCCCTAGGACCACAAGCTCTAACATCCACCCTAAGGCACACAAGCTTCTTCTCAAAGACCACAAGTTCCAGCTAATGAGGCTCTACAAACATTCAATCAATCAAGCAATACAATCTAGATCCTGTACCAGTATCTGGTGGATAACTCTCATGTCCTGCTACAAGCTTCTGCTTTCACTCTTCAAGAGATGGCAATGACCATCATCTTGCACCATTAATGCACCATTACAAGTGATGTATAAGCAGTTAGGAAACACTGATGAATCGGAAAGCTTCCATCAGAGGTGACTTTCACATGAAAGCACTTAACCTTTTTAACCCTACACCTGTCAGCACTGACTTACTGCTCTGCAATAACCTCACGACATGAGCCTGGAGTATGTGAGCTCTGCTAATACTACACAGTCACGTTAAGTATACAGTATTTTACTTAAAAAAAAAAAAGATAAGATGACTTTCAAGTCATCATGGAGTCTTTTTTAAATATATTGATATTAGATCCAGTGACACAGGCCAGTATACAAATAACAAGGATAATCAACTATTATAGTCAACATGCTAATAATGCAATACCACACCAGAGCGAGTGCCGTTGCACTGAATATCGGCACAGCTAGTATGCGGTCTAAGGCACAAGGGTGCAGCCTGAGTACTGAAGATATCACAGCCGTGCTGATATTCAGTACAACCTTGAGTGTGACATTGCTTTTATACAACACTAATATCAACAGATTATGATTTGTTTATTTAACTTATTTTACTCCGCCAGCACTTATCCTTCCGTGACTGGTGGAACTAACTAACTGTTACTGGTGGACCTGGCAACTGACAGTTAGCGCCCGACAATTACACTAATTAACATGGGTGAAAGTAGTTTTGAATTCTTACTGGTACTATGTAGCCAAAAGGTGAGGAGAATAAATCATGAAGGTGGTGGACAGCCCTTTCTGATAGCATTAAAAGGAACGTTGAAGCACTAATTAGGTTGTATAATCCACTTGTCACACACTACAAGTACTGCCCTTAATTAGGGGTGAATTTGAGATTCAGCTTTCTGTTACAAGTTATCTTTGCAGCTTGTCTTGGGCATGAATAAAAACAAAACAAAGAAAATTTGGAAGGAATTATTAAGGAGATAGCACGCTGTTTAAGATGACATTACTTTATCAGATTTGTGTTCTTGCTGAAAGTGCTTCTGTGACTGGTTCGAATGTGGGTTTCGGCAGGCGGCTGTTCTCTCCTCAGTACTGCGGACCGTACAGACCATGCTGTGAGCAACAGTTAGTGTAATTAATGATTCTTAAAATACCTGGGACACCAAGTGATACATATACTGTAGTTAAATGTCCCAGTGCTATAATCGTCTGTTGTCACTACTCCTGGAATGCCTCTGCCCAGATTACTCGGTTGGAACTAACTGTCATATTGTATATAATTAAGGACAATCTTTTTTTTTTTATGTGTCTTCATTGTTCTGGATCCCTTGTTTTCAGTGAACATCAACTCCAACACACTGTGTATAAGGATGCGTAAGACTCACCTAGCATATTTCACACCTAGCTAGTGTTTGTTTCAGCATTGCTTGTTTCATGCATAGACAAAGAAGTAAAATAAATCTTTTACACAAGTAATTAGCTTTTTATGAAACTCCTGTAAATTTCCATGATTTTTGATTCCTATGCTGAGTAGTTTATTGAAGCCTGTGTGAAGATGTGCTTTAGTGTGTGCGTCTTTCAAAGCTAAGACAGATCCACTCCGTCGTCTCTTAAACACCTGATTGCCTTTCCATTAGGACCTGTGCGCTCTGTTATTATCCCTACTTTCTTTCAGGCATGCATTGTAGTGGAGAATAGCAGTCTCCCATTCACAACCTCAGAAAGTGAAAGGAAAATTTGGGAAATTATTTGGGAAATGCAGTTGTTGTGGTTTTCTGGTGTGTCATTCCAATTCTGAGTAGTTTATTTGATGGATGGGTGAAGATGGGTGTGTGTGAGAAAAAAGAAAAAATGAGCATGTTGTGGGCATGTCAGTATGTGTGTCTGTGTGTGTGTGTGTGTGTGTGTGTGTGTGTGTGTGTGTGCGTGTGCGTGTGTGAGAATGAGTGAATGACAGAAAATGAACGCATGTCACATTAAACAAAGCAGATCCACTTGAGAGACCAGAGTAAAAAGGTTGTTGTTGCTGTGGTGCATTACTTGAATTTTGGATCTTTACTGTGACCTCAAAGAAAAGAAAAGTCAGGATACACTAGATGGAAAAGAAAATGTTTTGATTAAACTTTTAGACATCTACATACTGCATGTACAGTCAATTTCCGCTTTCTGAATTATAGTGTAACATGATGGTGGTCTGATTAGTAAATAAGTGACAAACTGTATTATACTGTTTCCAACACCAGCGCTGACACTGGAGACTCCTTCAAATGAATCTTACATAAACATCTCCTTACAGGAAACTACACGAGTAGTTCAGATTCATGCTTAAACACCGATACCATGACCTTGACACTTGGAAAGAGTGTCAAAAAGATTCAAATACTTGCTTTGAACACAAAACTCTCTTTCTCTCTTTGTGTAACTGAGAAGCGTGCAACTTCAATGGAGCCAAATCCACAACTCACACAATACACAGTGCTTCCACACGGCCGAGTGAATGAGTGGACTCTGTCTGAGTGCACCCGCCTCAAATAAATCTGGGGGGAAAATCTGTATTTAAGAAACAGACCTACAGATTAACAAGTACCAGTCGTTGTTGTTAAGGTTCTTAATAACTGTTCATAACATCACTTTTACTCAACATTTTGATATCCCTTATGGTGCAGGTTAAACTTCAGGCAGATATCTAAGTAGCAAAAGTTTCATAAAAATTCTGTCTGTTTTGCATGGTGCTCTAACAAAAACCGGCTGGACAGACATACATACAGACAGACAACCATACAGATAGATATACAGACAGACAGACTGGTTTCGGGTCCTCCGATGTGTGAAACGTAAAGATATCATTGATGGAGTGAGTTCTGACCAATGTACAGGCCAAACCTAGACCTACTCTGGAAACTCCGGGAAAAAAAAATACACTCTGCAAAATTATAACTTTAAATAGTTTATTAACAGAAGAAATCTAAATGAACTTTGCAGATTGTTAACAAACCGTCCGGTGGAATGACGTGCAGCCTCGCGCACGTCATTCCAGCACGCGCGAGGAAACCACTCACAAACTGTACGACACGCACGCACGCACACAGAGCAGGTGACTCACCGCCCCGAACACCGCCGCCGCGAGCACTACAGCGTACATGCTTGTGAAGTTGTGCGCGCGCCCTCTCCGAAGTGCACGCGGACTTTGTTCAGGTAATCAGCGCTGATTAACGGTGGATGATGATGATGATGATGAAGAATCAGTTGTGCGCGTGAGGCGCAGGAGTCAGCATCCCTCTGGTGATTCCGCGCGCGCACACTCTCCACTGGCCGCGAGCTCCGAGCCGCGCGCTCATTGATGTCCAGAAGTGAAGAGAGAGAGAGAGAGAGAGAGAGAGAGAGACAGACGGACTGGTTACGGGCTGATCAGAGGAGTGAGTGAAGAGCGAGTGAATAGAGAGGAAATGATCCGGCACTCCTCTTTTCTCTCCTCCTCCCCCCCTTCTCTCTCTCTCTCTCTCTCTGTCATGTTGTCACTTTCATGTCTTCTATCTTTCTGCCCTGTTCCATCACTTTTGCCTTTTTGTCTCCTTTTTTTCTTCTTCTCTCTGTTTCTCTTTTTCACGTTTCATTTCTTTCATTCTCTTTCTCATTTCCACTCCGTCCCTTTCTCCTTTTTGGTGTCAGCTCTCTATCCCAATTCTTCTTGGTTTTTGTTCTTTCTGCACCCATGGTTTTCTCTGTCTCGTCTTCTATCTTTTTATTCCACTCTGCCATTCCCTTTTTTCTTCACTTGCCACAGTCTTTCTTACCATCTCTGTGTCAATGCCCCTGACCAATCAGATTAACTGTTGTACCATACAGTATATAGTTTAGGACAGAAGTTAATGAAGACTAGTACCTGTGTTTTGGACAGTAGGACAGCGGATAGAGCAGAGGACAGAACATAGTTTTAGAAGCACAATCATTTGTTAATTGTTTCTTACTGACTGTACTACCGACACAGAAACAAGTACTTGGTATTAATCATTCAGGGGAGTCGCACTATATTTAGTTTTATTCATTGTGTGTATTCACCCTTAGGCTGCTAGATTCACTCTTTAAACGATAGGCTAGTTAATATTAACTGAACTGCATTAGCTAATACTGTATAGTTCAGGAATAAATAAATAAAAAAACAGTTCTGTAGAAGCTGTCAGTCTGTTTTTGTTTTCTCTTCTTCACCTTCTCTTTCTCTCATTTTCTGTCTCATATTTAATGAATCTTAATTTCACTCCTATTTTTCTGTTCTTCCTCCCTCTCAGTCTTTCACTGACTCTTTCACTCCTGCGTTTCTGTCCCACTCTGCCACTTTCTCTATTCTGCACCTGTCAACATCACTATTTTTCTCAAACTCTCTCTCTCTCTCTCTCTATTTACATGTTTTCTGTCTTTCTGTCCTGTTCTATCACTTTTTTTTCCTTCTTGTTGTCTCCTTTTTTTCTTCTTCTTCTCTCCTTTCTCTTCGTCACTTTCCCTTTTTCTCATTCTCAGTTTCACGTTTTTAATGTCTCTGTCCCTTTCTCTTATCTTTAGTGTCATCTCTCTATACTAGCTCTCTCTTCACCCCCCCCCAACTCTCTCTGCCTCTTTCTCATCTTCTATGTCTATCTGTCCCATTCTGCCACTTTCTCTTTTTTTCACCTGTCAACATATTTCTTAACCACACACACGCCCTCTGTCCCTCCCTCTGTCTCTCTGCAACATGTTGTCTTTTCCCATGTGCTCTGTCTGTGACATCTCAAGCTCTCTCTCTCTCTCTCTCTCTCTCTCAGTCTCTCTCTCTGCATGTATGTGATAAGTGATCATGAGTGTGAAGTGATAAATATATGAACTCTTTGACATCTCGCCAACTTTCTTCTTCCTTAAATAAACGGTGAAGTTGTAGTTTAACATGTACTGTAAACAGTTGAGAGAGAGAGAGAGAGAGATGCCATGGCCTCAGCCTCCACTCTGAGAGACCATCCGGGACAAAAATATTTGAAAACTTGCGTTTCCACACATTTCCTTTTTTTTCTGTCTCTCATTCCCATTCTGTCTTGTACTTTTTTCTTTCATGTCTCTCTCTTGTCTTTCCTGTCCTTGTCTGTTTTCTTTCCCCAATCTTAAAGTCCATCTATCTTGTTCTGTTTTTTTATCTTACATTCTGTCTCTTTATCTTTTCCACTGTCTCATATTTCTTCTCGCATAATATCTCATACTTCTATCTCATACTTCTCTTTCTGTCACTTATGTATCTCTTTATATCTCCATCTCTATCTCATCTCACTTCTTTTTGTCTCCTTGTCCATCTCTTCCTCTCACTCTTACTGTTCTTTCTCTACTCACCCATAATGACTGGAATATCATGTTTAAACAAGTACCTGGATGGGAAGACAAATGATGATGTCAATGAGACTAATGGCTTTAGCAGGAACCTTCACAACGCTCCTAACTCAGCTTGTAAATGATGATGACGGTGCATAAACACATCTGTTCATCTCAAACTGAGTGAAATGGAAGTGAAACAAACAGTCTCAAAGTGCTCTCTGTTGGAAACATGATATCATGGACTGTAGTAGCAACGCTCCGGGACAAAAGGCAAAAAACGCTTGATCATTTCTTCACTTACTAAAGCATCTGTTGAATGAGGTGTATCACGTGTTAATCACGCCTCAAAATCAGATGTGAAAATATTTAAATCATGTGTAAGAAAAAACATGAACTATGTGTAAAAACAAGACACTAAAGGCATAAATAAACGAATTGTGTAAAATTCATATGTAAAAATAAGTAAATACTGTGTAAAAATGTATGATAACATAAGTTAAGGAGGTTAAAAACAATGACATGGATGTAAGAATCACCTGTAAAAGAAAATTTGTATAAAAATTATGTAAAAATGAAATTGTCAAAATAAATCAATTATGTTTAGAAAAATCATGTAGAAATATATACATTATATAAATTTATTGGAAAATAGAATTATGGGTAAAAATCACAGATAGCTAAATAAATATGTCATTCGCAGAATGAAGAGAACAATATTTTTAAAAATCACATGCAGGAAATATTTGAATGGCATAAAAATCATGTAGAAATCAGTGAACATTGTGAAATATGTGCAAATTACCATGTAACAGGTGCTTGTAAAAAAAATTGTAGAAAAAAATTAATCATGTAAAAATAAAATTTGAGAAATCACATAAAAATGAACACAGTATGTGAAATTTTTTTGGAAAATTAGAATTATGTGTAACTATCACATAGATAAAATAAATGTGTAAAATAATCGCATAGAAATTATACAATTCTGTATAAAAGAAATCACTTGTGGAAATAAATCACTTATGTATAAAATAAAATATCACATTTATATTTATATACTGTACAGTATAATGGTTTAGCTCCCACATATTTAGCATTCTTGTGACATGTATTTGGCTCTTTTTTTTTGCATATTTGTCACAGCTAAAGCGACTGAGATCATTAAAAAAAATTATATTACACAAAGATAACTCATGTAAATACAAGATGCAGTTTTTTAAATGATGATTTTATTTCTTAAAAAGGTGTCCAAACCTAACTAAAGTAAAAATAAAATTATGTGTAAAAAAAAAAAAGAACAATAAATTAAGTATAAACAATAAATAATGTGTAAAATGGGAAATAAATAAATAATGTAAAAGTATACATTATGTAAATGTTTACTATATTAAATTAACATTTTAAAATTAAATGTAAGTGAAAATGTTTATTCTGTGTTAAAATCACATGTGGAAACTAATTAATCCAATAAATATGAGGTGATATATAAAAACAAATCATTCGTAAAAGTGTGCAAAACATAAAATGAGACGAGATTTTCAGTATTGCTTGCCCTGCAGTTAGACACCTTTACAATAGACTTTATAAGAGACCTGAATCACGCATGCACTGTTGTTCAATGTTAGCGCACTTTGTAGGTTCAGAAACCACCGTACCGTACTCTACCCTACTGTAATGCATGCATATATATATACGCAGTCCCTAATGGCTCACTAATGGAGATTTTATGCATTGCCTACTGTCTATTACGTTTTATACTGTACACAGTGCACATTTACATACACCAAAGAGCCATAACATTAAAACCATTAACGTTAAAACCACCTAGGATTTGGACTACCATTGTGCCACCAGGGCGCATCTGGCTCACCAGAGTATGGTTCCGCTGGGCCTCTGGGAGGTGCTGCAATGTATGATGTTGTAGGATGTTGGTAGCGGATCCTTTGGGTGGTGTGGGTTGCAGGGTGGGGAGAGCAATTGGGTGATTTTCTCAGCAATTTGTGCTGCATTGGTTTTTCTGTGGGGCAGAACTAGACAGGCTAGTTCTTGGGCGTGGGTGAAACTTGGACTTCTATGATTTTGTCACAAGTTTTTTTGGTGTACACCCCTTTGAAGTGGTGTTAATGTAATGTCTGATCAATTCAATTCAATTCAATTTTATTTATATAGCGCTTTTAACAATGGACATTGTCTCAAAGCAGCTTCACAAAATG
>JAQMYK010000006.1:1766679-1779423 GCA_030014345.1 Clarias buthupogon
CATTGTTATCTTCATTTTAGATGTCAGAATGATTTTGTGGCTCGGGTGCAAATGGCTCCTGGTCTAGTCGAACAAAAAGGAAACAGTGAAAACCTCTCTGAAAGAAGAAGAAAAAAACATAATTAACACAATAATTTAAAGTAATTAGAAATACAACGTTTCTTTTTTTCATTCCTCTACTAATAAACCAATATCTCTTATTATTCCAGCAAATTTCTTGCCTTTTTTCCTTCCATATTCGAAGTGATGGAAAATAATTACAAATAAAATCTTTTTTAAAAGACTGAAAAGTAAGGAGGGAAACGTAGCACTTTCCAATCACACCTATTTCCTCTATATTAACGGCAGAAATGCTCCCTGAAACTGGAGACTTGCCAAGCCCAAACTAGGAGAGGATCACATCCCGCTAAAATCACGACGAGCGCATGTGCTTGTCTTACCGTCCTTGACCAGCAGGGGGAGTTGTGTTGCACATGAAGCCTCGAGGAACAAACTCTTCGGCCGGAAGGCTGCAAGGCTTCGTCAAGCTCCATCTCGCCATCGCTAAAGAACTGAACGTATGACGTCATACATGACTCGACGACTCGTACTATTTGCGCGTGCGCCAGCTCTGTGAGGCGTTCCAGCACGGGTTACAAAGTAGCGTCTTGGCTCCGCCCACTTTACGCCCCACCTCCCTCCAGCAGCAGCAGCAGCGGCGGCGGCAGCGGATCGATTGCTCAGGCCTGAGCGCGGGGGAGAATGGGGGAGAGCCGCGAGCGCACTGCTGTCGCTGTTTAAACCCGAGTCCAGGATCAATGCGTGAATAACTGCGCTCGAGAGGAGTGTGTGTGTGTGAGAGCGGCAGTGTGTGAGGGCTCGAGCGTGTCTGGGGTTTAGGATTTACAGGGTCGATCCTGGGCAGATGAGCAGCAGCAGCAGCAGGACTCCGAATAAAAGGCGGCCTTTCTGCAGAAGGTAACAACACACACACACACACGAGAAAGCTGAAAGGGCCGACAATGAATCGCGCTTTCTCTCTGTGTGTGTGTGTGTGTGTATACACACACACTGCGGTCAGCTTTTGATCCTGAAGATCAAAGAAAAGATGAGAGTCCATGTTTGTTGTAAATGTTGTTTTTTTGCTTGTGTTTGCTTTAAATGCATTAGTGTGTGTGTGTGTGTGTGTGTTTTGGTGGCTCTAAAGCTGGGTTTGTCTGCAGTGTGTGTGTGTGTGTGTGTTAGATCTCCACACACACAAGACTTGACAATAGACATAACACTTCTGTCTTGTTTTTGATCTCTCTGTCTTAAGAAGTGTGTGTGTGCGTGTGTGTGTGAGAGAGAGAGAGAGAATGTTTGCTTGTTTATCTTTAACATCTAAAAGGTTTAATTATTCTCTTATATTATAATTCAGTACGCAGAATGGAGAAGCCTGTGTATTTCCACGGGTTTATATCATAATCATCATGTTGTTATAAAGAACACTGCTTTCTAATGGTGTGTGTGTGTGTGTGTGTGTGCATCCGACAGCCCTGTGCTCCAGCATGTAGACGCCTCCTCCTGTAGTCTTCGCCAATGAAAATGGAGGAGACGGCCCTGTCCGGCATGGACAACAGCAAAATGGAGGTGTGTGTGTGTGTTACACCCACTTGTTTTGCTCGCATAACAGCGTTTGGCGTTCCACTGGACGCCAGATTTGACTCCCTGCCGAAGAGAGCGCACACACACACACGCACACACACACCTGTGAAGGAGACACAGGAGCCTGATGGAGATCTCCTCACGTTAGAGAAAGAGTGTAGATGATGTCATACGACTCACGCCAAGGCTTCTCAGAGCGAGTCGATTCTGTATCCTGACAAACAGGAAGTCAGGAGTCGTGTTTGATTGAGGCATCACAAACACTCATTTATGCCAAACACTCATTTATGCTTCGCTTATAAATTCTCGATCTCAAATCCTGCCAGCGATCATTTATGATATCACAAATCGTATCTGAACGTGCCGTGGTGGTTGTGACGGTCGGTATATTGCTGTGTTTTGTGTTTTTTTAATGTTTTTTTCTTTTTTTACTGCAGGGCATCGCTCAGGAGATCCTCTCCGACCTGGTGGAGGACGCGTGTCTGGGGCTTTGCTTCGAGGTTCACCGGGCCGTCAAGCAAGGCTACTTCTTCCTGGACGACACGGACCAAGAAAGCACGAAAGACTTCGGTACGCGACGATCAATAAATGCATTAAACTGATTAAAACGTGAAGGCGGAGTCGTTTTGGAATGAAGAGAAATGTAGAAACTACTCGACTCGACACTGAGGTCTCAATGTATAGCATTTCCTTTTCGTTTTTTGGTTTTGTCCCCCACCCCCAATGCTGTCCAGATACAGGAAGTGGCTGAAAACAATGCGTTTCATCCTATGGTGCTCGTGGCGAGTGGCGTACTTCCTCCACTCGCAACTTTACTTCCTACAATCAATTGTTTAACTTTCGAGAGGGAAAAAAAGGATAAGAAAACGGCTCATAAGAAGCATGATGTCGTTATATCCCGTCGTACTCGACCTCTCGTTAAACATGTACTGGGATAGTGCATAGAAACATAAAGCATAACTTCGGTGAGTTTATGTAGCTTGTACAGTTTGCTAGCTGAAGGCAGTACGAAGGCGAACACGCAACATACATTGAGTTTCTGGGTTATACATTTCAGCTACTTTAAATAATAACAGAAAGTCAGGCCACGCCCACGCTTCCCCATCTTTGCCGTTTCCACAGTGGAATGCGTTACTTATACGTAATGATGAGGGTCCTAAAGTCCCCCGATTTATTCGGCACGTAATGGGTTCATGAGAGAGGGCCCCGTGTTCCCTGAGCCGTGTGTTTCCCCAGTTCCAGGTTCCTCTGGTCTGTTTAGCACATAATGAATGAAACCTGGAAAACATGTGACCCGTCTCCTTATTTGAATGATGGAAGTCTTTCTAAAGATCTTGGAAAACTAGATGATGTTCAGGAAATATTTAATCTTGAAATGAATCACCTTCATCTCTAACAGAATAAGAGGGTTAATTTGTAAATAAAATAAAATGGAGCGTACACATGTTCCCTTGTCTAGTAATGAGCCGAGGGAAGTCGTTCGCTTAGATAGATTATGTCATCAGGGTGACTCGCACTGATCCAGACGGCTAAAACGCAGTATTGGTGCTGATTTTATTAAATTTTTTATGTCATACATATAATACAGAAAATGTGTGTTCCTAAGAAGCGCCCTCTGAAGTTTACGCAACATGGAAGTGACCGATCTCGCTTCCCTAAAAAGATCAAGTTTTAGCCGTTAGCCGTAAACCGATCAAGTTTTAGATCTAACTTCAGCCGTTTTGGAGAGATGATTTTAGATGAGCCCCAAAATGGACATTTTTCAGTGTTATACTGTCTCACTTCAAACAATAATCATTTAAAATACAAATTATTCATATTTATTTATGAGTATTGATACTAAAATTGGTGAGAGTTTTTGAAGTATATGATCTGTTTTAGCTTAAAGAGTTTTTTTTTTTTTTGGTAAAATCTTAAAAAGCCAATAATCTGTAGTGTCCGTAACCATGTCAAATTTATGTTGCAATATCTTTTTCATTTTAAAATAATATACTTTTTCAGGTTTATGTCTACTTCTTGTGAAATCTAAATTGGCCAAGTTTCATCTGAGTGACAGTTGAAAGATAGTTTCAAGACAGTTGTTGAAAGATTTGAATTCAAAAAAAGTTACGGACACTACAGACATGAAATTCTATTTATTTTATTATTATTATTATTTTTTTTTTTTTTTTTACCTGATAAAAATATAAATGTAAAATCATAGATATGGAGATAATAAACATTTAGTATTGTGAAAGATGGTGTTTTATTATCCTTTCTGAAAATTCACTTCTCCACCTACTGTAGGTCAGACACTGTTTAGCATCGATCCCGTGTTTTGGTCGAGAGCTTTCGTTTAGTTTGTCCAGGCCGTGACAAACACGGTTTGTATCCGTGCAGAGAAAAGATGATGAAAGTGAGAACAGGGCTTCAGTCGCTACATCCCCAAACTACAAGTCCAGTGAATTAGTCCTAGTTTAGTGGGGACACTCGACTTGCGTCTAGGTCTCTAAACTCGCTAAATACTTTTGTCTTCACACTTTCTCACTGTTGCTTGGTGCCACTGTTCGGTTTGTGCCATGCGGCAGCTCTGAGAGCACACCTTTACACTTTTACACATGATCAGTGATTTAAAATTTTTAAAAAAAGAAAGAAACACAACAATCTCATCCTAAAATGATTTAACTGAGTGTTAACTTACTGAGTTTTATCACCCGTGTGACAGAAATCGTGGACCAGCCCGGAGTGGACATCTTCGGCCAGGTATATAACCAGTGGAAGAATAAGGAGTGTGTGTGTCCCAACTGCAACCGGAGCATCGCCGCCTCGCGGTTCGCCCCTCACCTGGAGAAGTGCCTGGGCATGGGGCGCAACAGCAGCCGCATCGCCAACCGCAGGTCCAGCACCGCAGCACAGGACGAGACCGTTTGATAAAATGTTTTAGGGTTTTTATTTGTCCACACACACACACACACACACACACACCATTCTCAGATAAGAATGTTTTAGATAGAAAAGCTCAGAAGGATTTCCAATAAATTAGCATATTCAAAAGTAAATTATGTATTTTGTTTATTTGATAGATTAGCTTTAGGCACAAGATGAGCGACATCACTGATACAGAAGAATATAACAATTCAAGATAGAGATAAATTCTATTAATAAATGTATTAAATTCTGTGATTAGTCTGTGTTACACTGGGCTGAACCAAAAGAAAGGGTCAGAATTATATGTAAAAATTGTATATCTTTCAATTGGTCCAGATTTTTTTTTCTTACAGATGTCAACTATCTAATCATATAAAGCTAAACAAATTTGCGTAACAATTAGCTTTGGTTGTAACACGATTTAATAGTTTTGTTCTCTGCTTGTAAATTTGTGGCAGGTCAGTTGAAAAAGTTAAAGAGCCTCGCTTCACGTTCCTCAGAGGAAATGTGTGTTCACGCTTCTCATCTGCTAGCGGTCATGTGACTGGGGAGAGCGCATCAGTTGGATTGAATATTTTAGCTTTGTAAATAAACATATTAGATGTTTTATTTTTGTTCAAATGAACATATCGATTGAATTTCTAGCTTTAAGTATTAGCGAACAGCGTCTCGACGGACTGGCTCATCACCCTCGCTCTTTTCCCACTCTTTTCCTGGAACGCACTTGTAAAGCAGCTAGGGGTGATTAGCGGGATAGCTTACAGGCTGAGGGTGTCGCTATCGAGCCACGTTTCTGACATTTCCTCTCGTCCACCGCGCAGGATAGCCAGCGGCAACAACACGAACAAATCCGAGAGCGATCAGGAGGACAACGACGACGTTAACGACAACGACTGGTCCTATGGGGCAGAAAAGAAAGGTGAGTGTCAGGGTGTTAGCTTATTCATTACAGGGAACTACTAAAAATGTTAGCTACTCTGCTATAAAAAATATCCTGAATGTTCTCTTCACTGGCTAGAGTATTAAAGATAATTAAATTGATTAATTTGTGAATTACGATTCAATTTGTTGAAATTTAAAGCAATTTTGTGTTTGAAGAAATGATATGGAGTTGTCTTTAACACCGGCTCTTTTTTTCCCGTTTCAGCCAAGAAGAGAAAGGCAGATAAGGTACTTTTACATTCTTTGAAACGTCCTGTTCCATTGGTAAGTTTTCTTTCTTCTGTGTTGCCTGTAATTTCTTAATTTTTTGAAGAACCCTAAAGACATTTTGGCCTTTCTCGCATCTTTTTTTTTTTCTTCCCCTAGTCGATTGTACATTCATGTCGTGCTTTAGAGAATTTATAGAGAAGTGATTTTTTTTTTTCTTTTATTTTTCCTCAACAGAATCCGAACTCACCGAGACGATCGAAGTCACTAAAACACAAAAACAGTAAGTATCTGTGTCTGTGCTGAAGTGTAGCTACTGAGCACACGTCAGCGATGTGGTGGAGTCACGGCCATATCATGATCAACCGCATCCATGATTTAACATTCGCAAATAGTTAGTGTAATTGTAGAAATGGTGAGGTTTTCCCAAACGATTGTTTACGGATAAGTGAGAACAGGAACTGTGTCAGAGACGTTTCACAGCGTTTATTAATATCATCTACTGTATATAGTTGCAACTGACAACTGTTTTGGTAATGGATTAATTTATCAATTATTAAAACAAATCATCGACTGTTTAGTTTAGGAATCACGTCATTACATATCCATGGCTCTTATAGGCTCTTATAAGAATGTTTCCTGCTGATTCAAATAAAAAATAAAGAATTTAAATCTAAAACATCAAAGATAAGCACAGTAGCAGCAACAAAATCTAACATTTATGTACTGTTTACAGATGAAATATTAAGAAAACTAATATTTAATACAAAGAATCTTATTAAAGAAATGATAAATTATGGTAAATTATGACATGAGGCTAATTTGCAGAGGTTTATACAGTAAATTTTTTACAGTCCCAATTTCAAAACAGTTGACAAAAATTGGGAAATTGGCAAAAAAAATAAAAAATCATTAAGGAGTTTCATCACTTTGTACTATATGGAAAATTCTACAAAACTGTAATTATTAAGTACCGTGTCAAAGTAGTTATTTGTTAATAATATGCACTCGGATTAAATCCAGTGGCTGCAACATCCTCAAACTGAATATCCTCCGTACTGAATACACATGAATCGCTGTCTGACAAACCGCCACCGCTGTAGTGGAGATCGCGTGTGGGCTCGCGGACATCCTTTCCCGCTGATTTGACTTTTGCGCCGTTCACACCACAGTCTTGTTTTTCTGATCCTGACTGTTTACAGCCTGAATCCCTCACACACTCTGGAGGTTCTTGGTTGTGAAGGCGTTTCCATCGCCATGTCCTTCACTCCACTACACTGAGCAGCAACTCAGGCTAATATTATTAGTGCTTTTTTTCCTACTGAAAAAAAAAATTGCATTGGATCAAAATATTGTCCAGTTTCATCTATATTGGACATAGTGTGGAAAAAAAACCTTCACGTATTATAGGACGATTTTTGTGATTTCACAATAATTAAGAATGAAGTAATCAAATGTCACAAAAAGGAATAAATAAAAATGAATGAGAATCTCTCTAACTGTATGGATTTACAGTGTAAACGTTCGTTACTAGCATTTACCAGATTAATAACAGAGAGTCAATTGAATCTATTGTTTGTTTATTGGGATTTTCTTTAAAAGCCAAAGATCTGTCTTCGTCCTTCAGCTTCGCTGGATCCTAAGCAGCGCCCGGAGTGAAGTTGTTGCCTGGAGACCGGTTTCCGCAGCAGCGACCTCGCCGAGAGCTACCCATGATGCCGAGCGGTTCACCATAAGGACGAAAACGAGAGACTAATCAGCGTCGAATCTCTATTCATTCGGTTTACACAACTATTCTGTTTTTATTTTTTGTTTGTTTGTTTGTTTTTCTGGAATATTTGCACAACGAATCAGTGTCCTTGTGTCGATCGTGTAGCCGCGACCCTCAGCGCGACGGAAACGAACAGCGAGGACGCCGTCAGGCAGAAGCGGGCGAACGAAGCAGCTCTGATGTGACTTTGCCGCCAGAACCTGCTGGAACGAACGGCCGAGAGAAGAAGCGTGCGATCAAGATCAATCTTAATGCTGCTTATTTTACTGTTTTTTTTTTTTTCATGGTTTTAGTCACATGTTTTTGTGCTGAACCATGACGCAGAAAGACTGAACTGTCTTGTGCTTTGACTTTGAATAGTTCTGATCATGTTATTGTACCAGAGACTCGACTATTACGAACAATATCTGGCAACTTGAAACACACACGTATTCCTCTTTGGAGAATGAATGAATTTCCACATTTCTCAGATTTTTTTTTTGTTGTTGTTCTTGTTGTTTTATTAGTTTTTTTCCCCTTATCTCTGTGTACTCGATGTTTACAGTGTAAAGTAATTATGTCTTGGCTGTGTTGTAACTGTACATATATTTGACTCATTGAGGAAAATGCTGCTACACTGGCCATGAGCCACATGCTTACAGGCATGTCACACACACACACACACACACACAGAATAAACACAACTCAATACGACGTGTGTTTGTGTCTTATGACCGTTTGGTAATGTTTTAAACAGTTTTTTCTGAGAAGTGTAGTATGATTTTGGCTGGAATAGATTCAGTAGATCCGGTCAAAATCCTAATCGCAGTTCTAAATCCATGCGTCTGATCCCAGTGTTGCCATGACTGGGTACAGGACTGATTTTTATTCGTTGCACTTTCAACAAAAACACACTTCCTGTTTCACTTTATGAAGATAAAAACACTTGCGGCCGAAACATGGTGTCGGTGGTAAAAGGCGTCTCGCCTAGGATGAAGTGAATTTTCAGAAAGGATCATAAAACACCATTTTGCATAATGTTTCTTGTCTTCCGATACATGCTTCGTTTTTGGTAAAAATGCATACACATATTTTCATCAGATGAAAGAAACATAATACAATTTCAGGCTCTTTTATGTCTGTAGTGTCCGTAACTTTTTTGAATTCAAATCTTTCAACGATCTTAACTGTCATTCAGATTAACTCGGCCAATTTAGATTTCACATGAAAAGACATAAACCTGAAAAAGTGTATTATTCTAAAATGGAAATTTGTTAAGGTGAGTTTGACATGGTTACGGACACTACAGATTTTTTTCTTATTTTTTAAGCTTTTAATTAAGCAACAATTTTCCTGTCCATACGCTTCTAGAAGCTTACACCAATTTTAGTATCAATACTTTTAATATCAATGATTATTGTTTGAAGCAAGACAGTATAATGTTGAAAATGGCCATTTCGAGGCCACATATAAAATCATCTCTCCAAAACGGCTGAAGTTAGCAACTTGAAATTTTTAGGGACGTCAGATCACCTCCATCTTGCATAAACTTCAGAAGGAGCTTCTTTGGCACACACACGTTATATGTATAACATAAAAAAAATTATGTAATCGGCACCAATATTGTGTTTTGGCCATTTAATTAAAATTTATTAGCTGTATGTTTACCATAAACTAATAACTTTGATAAAGGTCAGGATAAAATATGTTTAATATCTATTATATGTTTTTTTTTTAAAAGGACACTGGGCATAATGACATAAGGACAAGAAATTCACTTACATGAAGTTAATAATATAATGAATTGATTATAAATAATGAAATATTAAAAAGTTTTATGCAAAAAAGTTTGTTGATTCAACATTTAACTTCTAAGGATACTCGACTATGTAATGACCTGAATTCCGGTTCATTTCAGTGATTCGTGTGAATCATTTGATTCAGCTCCTTAATGAGAGTCGACTCCATCTGCTCCAAAACGAGTCGTTTCTCCTACGCTGCTAAAAGGTCCCTGTACACTGGACCTTGAATGATTGCTGCTTTTTGCTGAACAAAATCTGTACAAATCTGATAAGTAACTTTATACAATAATTGGCAAAGCATTTCGTACAATAATTGTGTATAAAAGTCGGCAGAGCACTTGATGTTTGTTTAGTAAAGATTTCTTCATTAATGTCTTAGTGCTGTCTTTCACAATCTGATTCATACTATCATTGTAAACATAAACCTGTGTGTATACGTCTCTTTCGATGCAGAACAATCCACTGTACGCTGTAGTTTTGTGTTTTATGTGTTTTACATTACTTCACTGTGATTACTGTTGTTCTTTTGGCTTCTCTGAGTTTGTAGGTTTCCTCCTGTACTCCCCTAAGTGTTGTAGGCTGATTTGAATTAGTTCAAAAAAGCAGTTCCAAAGCAACAACTGCTGTGGAGTATATTTGTGTGTGCTTGGATGTGCACATCCAGGGGTGTGTGTATGCGCTGAGTTCCCTGGGACAGGCTCCTGGCCAACCACAGGATTATCAGTATGGAGAAACGAACAAATGAACCTCTCATGAACCTTCCACTATCATGTGTTGTTATCATGTCTGGAGAACATTTTTGAACCCTCTGTTTTCATTTCTTTATATCCAGCCAGAATTATACTGAGGTGAAGAAAGCATAGTGCCATACAACTTGGTCAGAATAACTGTCAGTCCCTGGAAGTGCAGCTAAAGCAAACAATCATCTACGAGTGGCAAGGCACTGTCAGTTCTTCAGAGTTGTGCAGATGGATGCTAAAAATTTATCACTGCCTAGAAGCACAGTGAAGTCTATTATTAAGAAGTGGAAGGTATTTGGTATTTCACAGGCCCTCCTTAGATTAGAACGTTGCTCCAAACTAGATGAAAGACCCAGGAGGAAACTGGTCAGAGAGGCTAACAAGAGGCCTACAGTAACTCTGAAGCAGTTGCAGGAATTTATGACAAAGAGTGGGCATTGTGTGCATTTGACAACAATATCAAAAAATTCTCCACAAATGTGACTTGTATAGGAGGGTTGCAAGAAAAAAGCCTGAGCGACTGCGTTTTGCAAAAACACACCTTGAAGATTCTGTGGCCACTTGGTAAAAGGTGTTATGGTCAAATAGACTAAAATTTCACTATTCCAACACCACCAATCGATATGTCTTGTGGAAATCCAATACAGCTCACCATCCAAATACCATTCCTACAGTAAAGAATGGAGGCGGTAATTTCCTGTTATGGTGGTGTTTCTCGACAGCAGGGACTGGAGCACTTGTCACAATAAAAGGATAAACGGATGGGGTAAAATACCATCAAATTCTTGAGGTAAATCTGCTGCCCTCTGCCAGAAAGTTGTCAATGGGAAGAAGGTTTTGCTTCCAACATGACAATGACCCAAAGCACACAGCAAAACTGACCACTCAGTGGGTAAGGGGGGGGAGAAGGTGAAGGTCCTTGCGTGTCCTAGTCAGATCCCAGATACAAACCTCATTGAATATCTATGGAATGGCATGAAGTCTGAAGTCCTCAAACAGTCACCGTCAAATTTAACGTAACTTGAGCAGTTCTTTAACGAAGAGTGGAAAAATAATGCAAAGCTTTGTGTGCTATTGAGAAGGTGATTAGCTTCACCTGACTGAGTGTACAAGTCATTTTTAGAGGGAGGTGATCTTTTTCCAAATCAGGGATTTTGTTTTTGATTTGTTTTTCTATTTTTTCCTATGTTGGTGTTATATCTTTCACTTGGATGTTAAAAGTCGCAGTGAGTAAATACAGCTGGATAAAACAAAAATGGAGTGTGCGGTCAACTCGCTGCCACTCCTTATGCTGCCCCAATGTTTCGGCAGCCCTAACCTGTCGTATGCTCCATCCCTGAAAACACTTTCCAGTCTGATCCGGGGCGTTCAGTAGCTATGAGCTCGGCCTGACGTAATCAAACAAACAAACCGAATGACTGTTGCATATAAAAACAAATTGCCTGTTAATTGTGAGCGTGTTACAAGCGTTCCTCACTGGATGTAACAGCAGGCAGCATCATAATCGACTTTTATACTGTACTGTGAGCTTGTTACAGGTGTTCCTCAATGGATGTAACAGTATGTAGTGTCATAATTGACTTTTAAGCCATACATTGAGCATGTTACAGGTGTTCCTCATTGGATGTAACAGTAGGCAGCGCATACGACGCAGAATTAAGGGCTGACGAATCATTGGAGCAGCGTGAGGAGTAACAGTGAGTTGAACGCACAATCTATTTATACGTAATGGTAGCACGCGGGTGAAGGTTATCTATGCCATTAAAAAAAAAAAACTCATATTGAATTATGGCATCAATGTGTAGCATTATGTTTCTTGTAAAGATGTCAGTAGTCGCACCATCATGGATGCTACAGTATCATGTGACCCTGATTTTTGTGTGATAATGTGTGTGAGATGATGGCACTTTTAGCATGAATAATAAGATGACTGAGGAAACATCACCAGGTGTTCTGAATGGCATTATAAAAAGCTTCTAGATAAAAGTTTGGATAAAACTAAAGCGCTTGAGCTGCCTTCGAGGGAAACTATTCTTACAAGAATACATTAAATCTAGGACACTTAATAAGGCTGCGAAAGTGAGGCAGTTGTCAGAAGCTACTTCTATTGCTAACTGGAGACCATTGAACATCAGTAAATCACCTTACCAACCTCGGTGTAACAGCACATTTAATCACTGGCAAATGGTTATTGCACTCATTTACGCTGAATGTGTTCAAAACAGAAGAAAGACATTTAGCTGAAGCATGTGCTAGCCAAGTTGAAAATTAGATAACAGACATGGTCACCACTATGGAAGCAGACAGGACTCACAATATGATTACTGCTGCAAGGAGTTTACCATTTTTTAAATTCATATATTTAACAGCTGTTAAGTGATAATATTTGAGATATTATAAAACTGTATAGTTTGTTTCCTCTAAACAGTTTGTCATGCATTTCTTTATTCCAACGTTGCATGTTTATGATTCAAGTAAATCTGAGTATTTTAAAATTGTGATTAATCACAGATTATGACTGCTATTCTAGATTAACTAAATTACTTTTTTTTTAATCGCCTCACTGCACATGCGTACTAGTACACTAGCCATTGTTCTATTAAAACTCGATTCACGTGATCCGGCACCTCAAAAGATTCGAGTCACTCTAAACGATTCATTCAGTCGAGCGGGTAGAGAGGCCACGCCCACAGCCTTGCTCGCGCTCTGCTAGTCCGCCGCCATTGGTTCGACGGTTAAACGGTTCTTACGATGCACCATTACGACATAATGC
>JAQMYK010000006.1:1779433-1795736 GCA_030014345.1 Clarias buthupogon
GGGGGGGCGGGGGGGGCGGAGGAGGAGGAGATGATATGACACTTGATAGAGAGAGCGAGGAGCTGACACTCGCACGGCGTGCAGTGTACTCCTGACATCAGGAAATTAGCTTCCCTTTATTATTTTTAAATGTGAAATTTATTACTGGAGCGACTTCTTCTTTTGCAGTTTTAGAGTCCGGCGGAAATGTCGTCCCGAGCGGGGTTCCCTGCTCTACCCGGTCCCCCAGTGCTCAACCCCGTGATGAACTCTCCCGGACACCCGCGGATGGCAGTGATGAACCCGGCCTACCGGGCGATGCCGAGTCCGGCCACTCAGTATCCGGTAAACGCTTTATTATTCTACAGATTTTTGTTTTGGAGGTTTTATTTTAATGAAAAACGCCGTCATTTTAACTTTTAACTGTTTTATTTCAGGAAGTAGATAACTGTTTTAGTTTCTTAGAGTGCTAAGCTAAATCGCTAACGCTAAATACGGTTTAAATTGTCAACTCAAAAGCAATTAAATACTAATATATATATATTTCGCTGGCTTTACGCCGCAATGCTGATTATTTTCCGTTGGTTCTTCCAAAAACAGACTTAGTTGTTTGTTTTTGTTTGTTTTAAAACTCGCTTTTTACTTAGTGCTCCAACTTCCGTATTATCAGAGTTTATGTGCCGCATTCCAAATTGCCTCGGGCTCCCTGCACACGCGCACTACACCCAACAGTGGTCATTACTGCTCCCCTCACTACATCTAGTGTCCTATATGTTGGTTTGGAATACGAATTAGTAATTGGGCGCATTGGCGAACAATACTGTACCATCCGTTGAAACTAATCTGGAAAAAACCGATATAAAAGTAACAGTTGTATGTTTTATAAGAGAGTTCAAATTCTTAAATAAGCGCTCGTTTTTTTTTGGGGGGGGGGGGGGGGGTTTGGCCGGTTGGGTCACGTGATGCAAAGGTGGGCGGGAGATCATTAAACACTGAAGTCGAAACTGTTGTTTTTGTGTTTTAATTCGCATTATATGACTTATTTTAGGCTAAAGCTTACCAAAGCTGAACATGGGTAGTATATGTAAAATGTGCATCAATTGTCCTCTGTCTGTATATAATTATACTGAACTTCAATAATTTATCTATTTTATACACATTAAGCAGAGATTCTGTGGTCAGTGTTTGTACAGGTAGTTCCATCACAGGTGAGGTGGTTGTTGTTGTGGTTGGTTGTTGTTTAACTGCGGTTGGAATCCCGTCGGTTACAATCCCGCCAACTCTAGGTCTCACTCTCCCTCATGTTCCCGGCCTCTTCCAGACCAGCCGTCCTTAAAAACCCTCTAAGGCGTCCTTCTCTGATCTTGTCTCGACTCGTTCTGTGTCTCAAATTCTTCGTCTGCGTTATCCAGCACTTTCACACTCGCTTTCTTCTCGAAACGTTTTCCTATAGATCTCTCTCCTCGGCCTCCCTCAAAAAAAGGAGTGTGTGTGGAAGTGCCGGATAAAGCGGATGAAAAGTTCAAGATGCAGAACAAGTCAAGACAACGTCTAGGAAGGAAGCGTTAGATGTTTTGGTTTTTGAAGGAAAGCTGGCCTGGAAACTTGTCCTGGAAGTTGAGGGATAACGAGACCTTAAAGTTGTGGCGGTAATGTAACTTACTGGATTCCAACCGCCATTAAATAACAAAGAAACACAAAAAACATATTCCCCGTTCTAACAGACTCTTATCATTGCCTTGTACTCTCAGCAGCGTCACTTTCATGGTGTTCCTCACACAGTCCCGTTGGGTTATTACCTACTATAAATAGTGTTGTTTTAGTTCCAATTCTTAGTTTGTTAATTAAATTTTTTTTTTCCTCATCAAATCGTCTTTGTCCTGTATTGAATGAAAAATTTCTCACTTTTCTTTCTTTATCCCATTTCTGTTGTCATTGTTGTTTTGTCTTTCTCCACACTACACCTTTCCTCTCTGACTTTGGCAATTTGATACTTTTTTTTTGGTTGCAACTTTTGCCAACCCATCTGTTCTCTTGTTTTCCCAATTATCCATATTAACTGCAGCTCTTTGTTTCTCTGATTCCTAGCACTTGGACCCCTCTGTGAAGACGTACATGCTATCTTTATATTTCTAGTCAATATATCTATAGTGTTGGCTAACTAGGTCAGATATCTCATCAACATGCTTGATCATTAATATTTTCAAGCCAATATTTGGTGTTTTTGATACACAGAGGGATCTAACAGGCCGCCCTACTTACTAGTCACAATGGCATTTCACCCACTTCAACCTGGTGAGCACACGTTCTGACTGCTCCTAAACACAGCCTGGGTTTGCACTGTATCCAGGCCTGATCCATAAACTACGCTGTCATAATCCATATTTGTCCTTAAAACATTCTATATGTTACTACTGAAAAGCGAAATCCCTATTTTACTCTTCACTTCATTTATTCTACTTTCAGTTTCCTGGGTTATGTATTCAACATTTCTTCCCCATTTCCATAAACCTCCATCATTGACCAAAAGTTAATTCCCCATATCTGCTGAAATTTTCCAAAAATATCAGTTATTACAAAGAAGAGCAAAATTGGACTTAACACCAGAGATCTGAATCAGCAGTCACCTCCCGATACGATATCGTGATTCTTGCCTGCCGCTTTGATTAACGTTGCGACTCTATAGTCATTGCGATTTTGTAAATATCCCAATTTAATATTAAATTTCCATCCGATTTTTATTACAGTTTTAAACCTTTAATAAATAATTAAATGTAGCTTGTTTTTAACATTAGTTTAGCAGTATTTAAACAATACAAACTAAATATAAATATAAAAGTTTAACTTGTATTAACTCACCAGCACGTATCTCTGTCATTCACCATAATTATTATATCTAATATTAATTCAAACAAAATAATTCACTCCTACCACACAGGATGAAAATGTGTTAATAGTTTACCTTTAGGTTTATTAAGAAACATTGACGTTTTACCGCCTCAGACGCCTCCAAGGCGTTGAGGACATCTAATGTCAGCGATGTTTAGCTAATTAGCGCTCACAGTGTTGTGAGACTGGTGTCAGCGTTTGTAATGAGGGGGTCCTGAACGTCTTTACCCGAATAGTTCTTCTGTCAAAAAGTCCTTCGTACAGTTAAACACTTTTCCTCCGATTCACATCATGTGCATTTTGAGTAGCAGTCCACAAACTTTCGTTAGCTTTTTCCACATAAAAGAGAAAAAAAACATCACAGCCACTTTTTCTGTTTTGTTTATTTGAGCTATTCTTACTCCATGCTCAAGGCATTTTACTGGGTCCATGGTTTTTCTCCATTTTCTGAATCCTCATTGATAAGCAGCCACCAAGCCTCTCTTTTCCAGTGAGTTTACTGGCCTGGTATTCACTAATCCTTCCACCAGTTTACAGACATGCGATGTCCAAGCCATTGGTCTCTCGTTCCCTGGTACTCTGGCATCTTCTCCTGGTTTTCTTATTGAAATGATCATTGCCCCTGTGCAGTGTTCTGGTGATCTCACCTACGCCCATATACTATCATTTATCAAGTTTTATGTTGTACTGTGAGGTAATAATATATCTTTGTGATCATCGGGTCATTAAGTTGACCATCCTCACAGAATGTAAAAGGAGGCAGCGTCGTCAGTTTTTTAAAAATTGTTTTTCGCATTCCAGTACGACCCAACAAAGGGCTATCGGACCCATCCCAATGTAGCTATTGGAAAAATGGACATTGTATCATGATGAACACAGCCGTCAAGAAAATTCCATCATGAAGCACTTGGCATGTGCTGTTCCCCTCTCTCTTTCTCTCTCTTTTCTGGTCCAAGTCCTGAATCAACACATTTCGTTCAAAACATCAAAGTACTGTATAATTCATGCTTTCAAACCACAGTTTTTGAATTATTTGAAGCCGCTGGGAATTCTACGCCATCTATTACACTTAAAGTGATTTTATCTTTCATTTGCAATACATTGTTTATAGTTGTGGAAAAAAAATTGTTTAATATCAATAGAACTTTGCGATACTTTACAGGTCAGGTCAAAAACGTAGTTGATTATATATTGTGCCTTCTGTTCTTTCACTTGCACGTAAACCAGAGATGTAGACAGATTGAGCCTTGATTGGGACAAAATGACCCAGCAACAGTGATCTCTCTCGCGCTCTCTCTCTCTCTCGCTAGTTTTCCCATTGAGCCTCTCTACAAACACCTTTATTGTACTTGGTTTTTATTCATGCTTGCCATGTTGCCTGGCTTTCAGCCATGCGCGCTCTTTGTGGTGATTTTCTTACTGGTTAAACTGGTTTGTTGTGTTTCCTGGGTGTGCCAGACACACTCACTGTATCTGTATTGTTTAAAAGCCAAATCAATTCCATGGAACTGACTTTAAATTGTTTTTAGGTGCCAGACAAACGGCAGGTTCCTTCAGCATTCAGATCACCTTCTGAGAAGATGCCATGTTTGTGTAGCTGCAAAGAAGCGTGTCATGTTTATAATTATACTTCGAGGCAGAAAATGTTTTTGTTTAGATAATCATGTATAGCAGTGTGAGTTATAATGTATGGTAAAGCACATTAATACAGAAATGGAGAAGGTTATAATGAGAGGGGCGTGGCTGTCCTTAGCTGTCATGGGATTCTTGTCACTTTCCAACTAGAGCTCTATTGTTTTGTTGTTGTTGTTGTTGTTTTTTGTATAGATTGACAGAATTTGAGAGGAGCTGTTTAATCACAGGTCGGACATGTCCAGTTTGATTTTAGGTGAAGGACTTAGATTGGTGAACTTCAGACCTCTAATTATTAGCTTCTTGTCAGCTAAAGATTCTTAGCTTCTTAGCAAGGAAAAGACAAAACCGTGTATCTCAGTGAGGGGACTGGGCTAAGACGGTTGCCAGGTATGTCGCATTCTTCTGAACACCGTGATCATGCTGGTGAAGGCAGGACCCATGAACATACCTTGGGGTCGGGAGGGTTCAGAGGATATTTTAAGAAAATGTTGCAGGTCAAGAGTTAATGACTGACAAAATTGTATTTAAAGTCAGCGTAATTATTAATAATTGTGCAGAAAAATATTACTTCTGCTTGCTTTTCTTTATTCTGTCATTATACACACACACACACACACACACACACACACACACACACCCCACATGCACAGGCAGATTTACTATCACGCTCACTTTTTTCCCCCTAAATGGTATCCGTAGCTTCCACTTACACAGCCGGCTCGAAACCTCTTATGTTTTTGTAAGCATTTATTCTTTTAGTTTTTAAAATTTAACAACTCCTCTGGAACCTTTTCTGAAGGAGGGGGGCGTTAAGTTCTCCCTCTCTCCCTGCTGTCAGTTCGCTCCTCCGGCACATTCACCAGTCCAGTGCTACGTGGTTTTTGTGGGTTGGCAGGCGGGTGCATGCGCTTGATTCACGCACATTACAGCAGATCGCTCTTAATTATGACATAAGCTAATCAGACATGTTTATTTGCTTGAAATTATCTCCTGATTATTCACCATGTTGGTAATTTATTCTAAAAAAAATTTCCTAATTTATTTGAAAGTAAATGGAGATAAACGTTTCCGCTCTTTACCCTGATTGCTGTCGTGCATGCGTCCTCCTCACTTTTTCACTTTAGGAGCTTAAGAGTTAAGATGTTTCATGAAAAACGTATAATGCATCTTATGATATCAGAGATTTTTACAGAGTTTTATTGGTAAACGCCCACAATTTTAAGTATTTTGTCACTAGGAGCAACTCTTTGCGCTAGGAATTTTCATAAATCTGGCCCATATGGAGCACATCCTCTTCACCCCTGATTTTATGGTGTATGTGTATTTACACAGCGTCCTGGCGTCCCTCCTGTGCGTAGCATGCCCATGGGCGGGATGGGTTCCATGGGTTCTCCGATGGCCGGGCCGTCGTACGGTGGCACCATGGGCGTTCGGCCCGGCATGCCCCAAGCCGCCTTGGACCCGGCTCGCAAGAGACTCCTGCAACAGCAACAACAGCAGCAGCAGGCGGGGGGAATGATGGGACCTCGGCGTGGGTGAGTCTCAGCAGGGCATTTAGTACTCATAGTCATACGTGTAACGAGTTAAAAAGTGTGACATTGTTCTGTATGAAATTACCTTCTGGTTTTAGGCTGAAACGACGCAAAATGGCCGACAAGGTTCTACCCCAGAGGGTGAGTTCTTTGTGTGTGTGTGTGTGTGTGTGTGTGTGTGTGTGTGTGTGTGTGTGTGTGTGTGTGTGTGTGTGTTTGCACTTCATCAACTGGTTTTGAAGTGTTATTTTATTTGCTTGGTGTGTGGCAGATCCGGGACTTGGTTCCAGAGTCTCAGGCCTACATGGACCTTCTGGCGTTTGAGAGGAAGCTGGACCAGACCATCGCTCGCAAGCGCATGGAGATCCAGGAGGCCATCAAGAAGCCCATCACGGTAACACAAACGAGTGGCCTGTCTGTCTAGGGTTGGGCATCATTCAAATTGTAAACTATAAAAAAAACTGTCTTACTGTCTCTTCTGTGTTAAACCTATTATTTTTGTAAGTCTCAAACTTTTATGAAGGTTTTATTTATTTTTATCCGACACGAATGGCACATTCGCAGAAATGTGTTTACGTGTCGAGATGAGCAGGACTACTTGAGCATGATCAGTGAGCCGTGTCTCATTCTTGTCTCACCTTGGTCCCTAAAGCAAAAGCGTAAGCTGAGGATCTACATCTCAAACACCTGCACGCCTGCCAAACCTGAGGGCGAGGAGTCTGAGAAAGTGGCCTCATGGGAGCTCCGAGTGGAGGGCAAACTTCTGGAGGATGTAAGTTGACCGAGCTGCACCTATAGAACAAGCGCGTTATTATAAACCTGCGATGTTCTGATGAGCGGTTAACGCTAAGTGTAATTTTAGTATTTGGGTGTTTTTGTTTTTTGTTTTTTCAGTGATTTAACATCATATCTGAGACACTTCTTGATGCTTCTGTCTTGTTTTTATTGTTGCTATGTGTGTCGGTTGTGCTGCGTCGGCTTTTAAAATATTTCTTAGTTGATGCTTAAAGTTAATATAAAAATATAAAATAATTGTATTTTTTGGGAGGGGTTAATGAATAATGTCTCATCACATCTGAGGTAAATGTTGACATTCTGGTCATGTTTCTTTACTTTTCAGGGCCATTATGTGTCGTGTTTGTTTCTTTTTTTATTTGATTTTCCAGATTGTTCTGTTCCGTCTTCAGTCATTAGTTGATCTTAAGAGTAATTACGGTGTCATTTTGGTGGTTCTGAGTGTTTTTGCAGTAATTTAATCTCAGATCTGAGGTAAATGTTGCCCTTCTGGATACGTCTTTCTGGGTTTTACGCCCGAGTTGTGTTTCTGCTTTTTAAAATCATCCTCATCCTCAATGTTATTGGCTATCTTATGATCAGCATACGTTTATCCTTGTTGCCTAGAAACTTGAAAGGTGAATCTGTCGATTGTTGACTCAGAGTTGTTGCCATCACTATAAATAAAATGGAGGTTTGTAGATTGGCCAGAACTCGCTCTTCATACACATTTCATAGGTTGGAGGCCACGAAACCAGTCTCAGAAACATTTGTCTGTATGTCTGTCCAAATTTTTATGAAACATGGATAGTCCTTGAGTAGTTGCCTGAAGTTAAACCTGCACCATAAATGAAATCAAAATGTTGAGTAGAAGTGAACTCTTGTGCCAGATTATAAAGTGCAAATTTTGACCACATACGGCACATGCATCAAACTGTGGACGTGTCTTAAATCAACCGCTAGACAGAATTTAATGAAACTTTTGCAGTACTTGGATATCTGCCTGAAGTTTAATCTGCACCATAAGTGAAATCAAAACATTGAGTAAAAGTGATGTCATGAACAGTTATGTGCCTGATTTAATAATCTACTTTAAAATAAGCTACTAATGCGCTACTCGCTCCAAACACCTGCACCAATAGATATTAATTAGAAAAGCTAAACTGAATATTTTTTACCGGGATTAGTTCATGTTTTCACTTTGAATATTTTGGTTTAGTACATTTTCACGTGCTTAAAGGACAAAACTTCACTCCCCAATTACCGAACAGGGAGTGTATTTGGCTGGCAACGAAAGAAGTACAACTTAGTGTAAACAAGGCGTAAGATACTCAACCTTACAGAATGTGATTTCTTAGTATTAATAAGTTCGACAGAGTTTTCTGCTGTAATGCCACTGATTACATTAAAATGTATCTTTAATTATTTCCACAAACTGTTTAAACGTCAATGACGAGTACTTCTGCCACTATGAATGAATATAAAAAAAGATCAGTTTAATATTTTTTTTAAAAACCGAGATAAAAATCTCTGCTGAGTGCGGTAATGTAAGTAGCTAGCTCCCCCCCCATACAGCCCCCCCCACCTTTGAAGAGCAAAATGTTTTGATAATGTTATTTAAAAAAATTGGTAAAAGATGAGGTAACTATCACAGAGAAGAGTGGGCATTTTCTCCTGGAATGTTTCTCGTTCTCCAGAAGAGGCAAATCGGCACAGAGCATTGACGTCCAAATGTAGCAGTGAAATGTCAAACAAGGCCTTGTAACATCTCAGAGCTGTTTTTCATCCCTCCGCATGCCTTCGGCCAACTCTCAGAACCAGATGCGCTGGGGAAATTTCCCAAGACGACTACGCCCCACAGCTCGGAGTCTTTCACAAAGGGTTCTGAAATGAAGAATTGAAACCTTGTGTAGAGCATGAGGGCATGAAGTGATGCACAGAGCCACCTGAAGAAGGAAAAAAGAAGAGGAACTGCTTTTCCGTTATTTCTCTCTCTCTCTGCTTTCTGATTCAGTGGTTACGATGGCATGAGTGGAGGCAAAAATAAGGGAAATAGTTGTGCAAGTACTGGAAGGGGTGTGTGTGTGTTTAGACACAAACAATGCAACATCAGTGTGTTAACCAAGACCATAACTGACATCCCCCCCTCCCCCCTCTACATCTATAGCCTGGGAAACTGAAGAGAAAGTTTTCTTCCTTCTTTAAAAGCCTGGTGATCGAGCTGGATAAGGAGCTGTACGGCCCAGACAACCACCTGGTGGAGGTAACGCAGTTCAGTGCAGTTCAAGGAGCAACAGCCACCTCTGACATGATACACACACACACACACACATGCACATCAAAAATATTAAAACATTATTTGACCGGGTGAACCCTTGAGAAACACTTTATATAAATGAAACACCGGGGCTGATTAGATTTGTGTTGTGATTCTGGTAGTATATAGATTTTATATATAATTTGTAATAGTAAGTTGTTACAATTCTGAACAAACTTGAAAAAACAATTGGCTTCTACCACAAGTGACGCTGTGCTTCCTGCCAATGTATGAATAGTTTAGAGCATGCAGGATTATAGAGGAACTGCAACATTTTACCCCCTGAAATGCAAAAATATAAGTTTTTCTAAAGGCTTTTGGGGTCGGTTTTGGAATCTAAATAGAAAATATAATTTTCTAAATATAATAAATATTGCAAAATATTACTGTGGGGAGAAAAAATTGTATAATAAAATGAATTAATAAATATTTGCATAATTGTATAAGTAATAAAACACTAATATATTTTATATAATTATATTATTTAAATAATAAGATATATATTTTGAACCATTTATTTAAGCACAGTAGGTTGAAAAAAATAAATAAATAAATACAATAATCAGTATTTTTAACTTTTGTTCTTCCTTATCCACAATAATATTGTTTTTAAATATCTGTTTACCAGCAGTGATGTAATTTGTATATTTATTTAAAAATTAACTGGGGTTAATCTTTTTAAATATTGTGCTTTAAATAAATAATCAAAATGTTATTGGTGAGTAAATGAATGTTTAAAAAAGTAGATGTCTGCAGGTAAATGCATATAATACATATGATATTATAATTTATTATGTAAAATCATCATGTATATTGTGTGGTATCAAGTGTGTTGGTCATGTGTGTTCTTGTTTGGCTGTTCAGTGGCACAGGATGCCCACCACTCAGGAGACGGATGGCTTTCAGGTGAAGCGGCCCGGAGACGTAAATGTGAAATGCACGCTGCTGCTCATGCTGGACCACCAGGTAACAAGCGCCAATACTTTTGCAAAGCTGATATTCATTTTACGCTAGTCACGGCTGTGATCACGCACCTAGCGATCTAGTTGAGAAGCTAACGCGTGATCAGTTAGCATGCAAATCCAACATGTTAACCTCGACTTTCTCCTCCTGTGTTTCGCACCCGAAGCCGCCGCAGTACAAACTGGACCCGCGGTTAGCGCGTCTCCTGGGCGTCCACACTCAGACCCGCGCCAGCATCATGCAGGCGCTCTGGCTTTACATCAAGAACAACAAGCTGCAGGACTGCCACGAGAAAGAATACATCAACTGTAACCGCTACTTCAGACAGGTGCGTACGGTGTAACGAGTATCCGAGGACTAGCGGTGAGCGTTTGACTAACGCGGCGACGTCTCGTTTCAGATCTTCGCCTGCCACAGAATGAGGTTCTCCGAGATCCCCATGAAGCTAGCGGGACTCCTGCAGCACCCGGACCCCATCGTCATCAACCACATCATCAGGTGTGTATGCGCGATGCTCTTACCTCTCACACACACACACACAACGCTGTGTTTTCTAAAAAAAACAAAAAACTAATCAAAATCCGGTTCTCGTGGACAGCGTGGACCCGAACGACCAGAAGAAGACGGCCTGCTTCGACATTGACGTAGAAGTGGATGATCCGCTGAAGAGCCAGATGAGCAGCTTCCTGTCCTCAACCACCAACCAGCAGGAAATCGCAGCCCTGGAGATGAAGGTGATGACCGTACTGATGATGATGATCACGTGATCGAGTCACAATATGGTGGCTTGGATGTTTTCCTTGTGAGACATGACAGGATGGTCTGTTTTTGTTCCTCGTCAGATCCATGAGACCATCGAGTCGATAAACCAGCTGAAAACGCAGCGAGACTTCATGCTGAGCTTCAGCAACAACCCTCAGGACTTCATCCAGGACTGGCTCAAGTCTCAGAGTCGAGACCTCAAGGTACCCACAATCAGTGTAACACAAGCAGTGACCAGGAAAGTGTGCATGTGTGTGTGTATTGCACACAATGTACATTTTATAAAAATCATCTTATCATAGCCGGTCTCCGTATTAGACAAATACATCTTCAGACAAACATAACTTATTGTTATTCATTTAACAAAAATGAAGCCAAAAAACAAGTACCTTCATGATTCAGTATCTTGTAGATCCAACTTCAGCAGCAATATCTTGATTTGATGTTTTATTGTTTAGATTTTTTTTTCTCAGTCTCACATCGTTTTGGTCCCCTCATCCCCAAGACATCGCTTCAGTTCGTTGAGGTTTTGGTGCGTTCTCTTATGCACAGCTCTGTTAATGTCCCACCACAGCATTTCAGTTGGGTTGAGGTCTGGACTTTGATTAGTTCGTTCCAAAACCTTGATTCTCTTATTTTTCAGTCGCTCTGATGTAGATCTACTGGTGTGCTACAGTAGTTTCAGCTGTCGGACAGATGGCCTCACATTTCCCTCTAGAGAACTCTGTTATACAGAGGAGTTCATGGTCGACTCAATGACCTCAATGTCCCCAGGTCCCCAATGTCAACCTCCGCTGACGTGCCTGACAGTGTGTATGAGGTGGTTCTGCTGAAATGCTGTTTGGTTTTGGCCAAACACTGCACAATCCCCTCCACCTTGGCTTCATTTTTGTTATAAATAAATAATGGCCCGATTGTATAAAATACAACCTCACACGAACTACACAATAGAGACCCACTATTTTAAATATTATTTATTAAAAAATTTTTAAATCAAGTTTTTACACAAAAACAGGGTTACAAACTTTTTTTTTTTTTTTTTTTTTTTTTACACCTCAGTGGTGTGTGTGTGTGTGTTTGCATATTGGGCCCCGCCCCCGAAAACTGTGGTGTATTACGGAAGAATTCTTGAAGTAAAATAAAAGGGAACTGAAGCAAATTTCAGACCCCAAATATGACACAGATGAAGGGTTGAATCTGTACTGTTGTTGCCATGGCGATAATTAGTCACGTAGTGTTTAATCATGAGGGTGTTGTTATAGAGATGGCTGTGAATATGCAGAATTCTTTAAGCCAAGAATTTGGAGTTACTCAGCTGCTGAGCTCGTGAGATCAGGACTGGTTTTCATTAAAAAGTCATTTGGTCCGACTTAGTGGCGCTGTTATTGTGTGTGTGTGTGATTCAGCTGATGACCGACACTGCCGGGAACCCGGAGGAGGAGAGGAGGAGCGACTTCTACCAGGCTCCCTGGATCCAGGAGGCCGTGGGCCGCTACGTATTCTCCAAGGTACGCGTCCTGGCACGTTCCCAGCGTACTGTAGACACAGCTGCAGCCGCATCTTGTAAAAACTTTTGGTCGTATTAATAATTATCTAATTCCAAAAAGAAAACCGCTGCGCTGTTTAGATTTTTTTTTCCCGGGCCAAAAATGAGCAGTTCCTTGTACGGTTTCCTTAAACGGCGAGTCTTCATTGCAGTTCACGTAACAGGCACTAGAACGGTACTAGAAAAATGACATGGCCCCTTTTAAATGTTAAAAATTATGCTGTCAATTGATTAAAAATAAATAAATAAATTGTCCAAGTTAATATATAATGTGCCACTATCACACGCAGCCGGGTAACTGCGCTTCCATTATGGAAAGCCATTAGGGTCAAATGTGAGCATATGATTCATTGATTAATTTGCACTTATAGAATTAATAGCACGTTAAAAATTAATAGATTAATCACGTGCATTAATGCATTAATATTGACAGCCCTAGTTTTAAAAAGACTAGTGTTTTGTTGGTTCCCAGGTCCAGCAGAGGAGACAGGAGCTGGAGCAGGTACTCGGTATCCGCCTCACCTGAGCCCCAGAGGAAACGCTTCACACAGGGAGGGGCGCCGACTTGGAGACCTGGGTCGGAAGACGGCGTGCTGAAGTGCTGAAATAAATGCTGCAAGTCTTCGTACTATGCATCTTTTTTTTTTCTTTCTTTTTTTTGCTTAAAATGTGACGTGAGATTTCTCAGGTCATCGATTTGTCGCTGTTATAATATTTTCATGTATGAATGCATTTTGTTCCTATTGTTCACATCCTAGTGTTTATGAGCCTTTCCTTTGGTAATACGTACCAAATTTGGATTGTGTGTGGGAGTGTTTGCGCATATGTGAGTGCCCTTTTTTTTTTTATTCGAACAAGTTTCTAAGCCATATCTGCCTTGTTTCTTATTCGTGCCAATAAGATGAAATGGAAGGTTGTGTTTAATACAGACGTCTCTCTGATTTTAGGAGACTTCACCCAAAATGTAGTGTTTACATTTTGTGTGTGTGTGTGTGTGTGGCATGACTGTTCTAACAGTGCCAGAACACAAATGTCGTGTTCCTAAACAGCAGGTAGTTGGGAGTGTAAGCCATTTGTAACTCTTCTCCGATGGCCTTAAAGTTGTTGTCTGATTCCTGTTCGTAACACATCCGTGATCAGACAACGTTTCAGATTTATTAATCCTGATCAGGGAGCTGGGTTCATTAAAAAAAAAAATATTTTTTTATCCAGATTTATCTTTGACTTGAGATTTGATCAGTGGGTGTTGATTAACGCGAGCGCAACGTTTGCCCTTTTTCTTCCTTCCTTTGGTTTAGTACCACATTAAAAACTAGAGTCAGGAAGTCAGCTGCCTGTATTGAAGCGCTGTCTGCTACCTTAAGTTCGAAATGAGCAAAATTGTTTCCGTGTTTTGGTTCTTTATTTTCTTGCTTGTTGAATTAAAAGGAGAATAATGCTGTAGTTGGCAGCAGAAACGCCGTCCGTCGACTTTTTAAAACTTTTCCCCCTCAATATCTCAACCTTAAATCTTGGAAATTTAATGGACGTATTTTCCATTTTACGTCATTAATAATTTTTTTAACAAGTCATAAAAGATAATTTATAAAATATTCCACAATAAAGATTTGTTTTTGTTTCATTGGATCCAATAACAATAGGTTCATGAAGAGCTTCCTCACACCACCACTCTACCCCCACCAGGCTTACACACAGTAAGAGGAACGCTGATGAGAAGTGTGTTTAATCATCAAATCATTGATTCTTTTAAATTTTTCTTTCACCCAAATATAAAACCAATCAAAACATTCAGAAAATACCTTTACATGAATTAAAATATGAAATAAACAGACATTAAACTCACTTAGCCTTAATTAATAAACTTAAATTTGCTTGACTTTCCACTGACGCAAACAAGTTTTGAACGGCTCCCGGACGTATGCGTGACTTAGCCTGCGTTTGGTTCGTTCGCTCGTATGTCTTATGCTTTGTAAGGCGGAAAGTCATGAGGACATGATACGTGTTCGTATGCCGAGCTACCACTGTGAATAAATTCTCTTTTTTCCTTTTTTTTTTTTTTTTTGCAATTACACTTTAAAAAATAATTTTTCCCCTCTGCATTTTGTGTATATTTGAGGTATTTTAAGTCATGTACCATGTGGAAATGTTTAAATGAGGTAGGGGTAAAAACTTGTGCACAACAATCAGCACGTTACTTTAAAACCTCCGTCCGTAGCACAGGCCTGTCTACACCGTCGTCTTGTTTGTATGAACCAAAGTGTAGAACCGAGAGCTCTGGAGGTTTTTAATGCTGTGTTTAATGCAGGTTCGAGTTTACCGGCTTGTTGCCGTGGTAACCACCCCAAAAACAGCGCTTCTCAGCCATGTTAAAGCCATAGTGTGTGTGTGTGTGTGTTTAGTTTATGTTTTTGTTCTGGTTTGAGCTTCTTACATTCCGTGTGCGTGTACAAATAAAAGTTTAAAGATTGTGCTGTCAGAAAATTGACTCAGGAGGAGAGATGATTTACATGAACGTTTAAAGGGACGGTTTGGGGGGGGGGGGGCATGTTTTACAGATTTTACATTTAGTTTAAGCTCAAGACAATCAGCTGAGAAATGTTTACCGAAATCGACAAAAGTCCAACTAGTCTAAAGCTACAATAATCAGCACGGCTAGTTATATTTAGCGAACTCTCACCGAGATCAATCACAAAGAGCCTTCATTGTCTTATTTAATAACAAAGTACTGATTTACAAAGTGTTTTGTATTGAACATGTATATGTTACACAATATATATCATAGTTTTGCTAAAAACTCTTTATAAAATAAAATGAAACAATAAAATGGCTAGCAGTTCAGATAAATCGATCTTAACCGAGGTTTCTAAAACACATTAGTAATTAAAAATGTTCAGGTACGCTGGTTTGTTTAACATTGTTCAGTTTTCAAGTAAAACGGAGTTACAAAAGCATCGAGGGCGTCCAAGGGAGCGTCAGGAAGCCATACTTTGACACGTGTGTGAAATGATGCTAACATTTATAGCTTCCTGTGTAAAAGACCCTGAGCGGTAAATGTTACCAAATAACTAGTCGTGCAAACTACAAATGCGTAATAAATAGCTAGCTTAAGCGCCATGTTCAGTTGTAGTTTATCTCTTTTGGCCGTCTCCCATGGTTACCGTTATTGCTTGTGGGCGTGGCCTGTCCCCTATCCCACACACATTCTAATGCGAAATCTCTGTAGCTACGTGTAACTTCTAAAGCTAAATAATTAGTGACGCATGTTGGCTGATGATGTAGAAAGGTGAATTTTGCCCTGAACCGTCCCTATAAATCCATAACCATGATGATGGAGTGTTAGCAGCAGGTTTTTTTTTATTTTTCATAAGTATTATTAAACCCTGGCCTGTGATTTCATTACAGTTAGTATAACTTCCTGCATTCAACGTGCCATTGTTTTTAAGCATATGATGTACTTTTATTTTTGTATAACCTGTTGAATGGAAAAATCTTTTTTTTGGATGACGGTCTGTTTTGTAAGTTTTGACATTTGATCTGTACTTTTTATACTCCCCAAAGCTCTTTTTTTGTAATTTTCTTTTTACAATAAAAAGGCGTCAGCGCTCTTCTTTTTGTCATCATGAATAAATCATTTGTACCTTATTAATCTCTAAGGGAAATTGTAATTTACAGACATCCCGGTTAGGACGCTGGGGTCAGAGCGCAGGATCAGCCAGGATACAGCGCCCCCTAGAGCAGACAGGGTTAACAGCCTTGCTCAAGGGCTCGAAATGCTGACCTTCGAGCCAGAAACTCTGCTGCCCTAAAACCTTCTTAACAAGAATTGAAACTCTTTCCTTGAAGTTCTTGATGATCCTATAAATTGTTGATTTAGGTGCAATCTTAGTAGCCACAATATCCTTGCCT
>JAQMYK010000006.1:1799548-1817053 GCA_030014345.1 Clarias buthupogon
ACAGTAACATTACTGCAACAATGTTTTGGATTTGTATTATCAAAGCTTTCCGAAGTTCTCAAGATTTTTCTAATTAAAAAAATAATAAATTTTTCCGATCATTTCTGACACCCCATGAATGCAGTATTTACATTTTACAAAATTTTACTGTGTGTTGATAAATCTGATGCTTATTACAACCGCGTCATTCAATCGACAGTTCAGGCATTTAAGTGGCACCGAAATTCATGTTCTGTTTCAGTCCGGTACATACCGGTTATATAGGTACCGGTGCCGTATTGGCACCGGTTTTCGGTAATCAACCCTAATTAGGACTGAGACCCAGAAGCTCAGAAGGTTCTGTGCTTGGTACAGAATCGTTTATATATGAGTCAGTGTGGCGATATGTGAATCACCACACAAAAGAATCGCGATTCATAACTGAATAATTGTTCCCTCCATCTCTAGTAATCAAGAAAAAAAGATGGATAAAACAGTTCCAGAGTTCATCTGTCTTTGCATCCACGGAACCATAAAGTAGCGTGATATCTATTAAACAAAACATTTAACAATCTACAAGTGTTCCTGAGACAGATTAGTGCAGCCGATTTGGTTTAGCAGGTATCATCACGGTCATGTGGGCTCTGCTTTATCAGGTGTCACAAACTTAGTTTTGAAGTGTAGTCCATCTTATTTGTTCGTTTTTACTTAAAACCTGGTGCAGCTTCAAGGAAGACATATGCAAGATAATAAATTAGATGATGCAAGATGCAAGAAAACGTATCAGAATTTTAAAATCTTGAACTCTTCTTTTTTCCCCCCTCTCTCTGTAGCTCACTGTGAATGAGAAGAGCCAGAACCTTCGGCGTCTGCAGGCCCAGCGGAACGAGCTCAATGCTAAAGGTAAAATGCACCCGCGATCACGAACGAGTGTTTACACCATTACTAATCAGATTATGTGCGTACACTTTGGAGTTCCCAGTTTGAACACTTAACTCTCGTCTTGGTTTCACTACTATTTCACACTTGTTAGACGGCGACCTCCTTGTTTTGACCGCATATGATATTTTGTGTCTTTGTGCAGTGCGTCTGCTTCGTGAGGAGCTGCAGCTGCTGCAGGAACAGGGCTCTTACGTGGGTGAGGTGGTTCGAGCCATGGACAAGAAGAAGGTGCTGGTGAAGGTGAGAGATGTGTGTGTGTGTGTGTGTGCGTTTGTGTGTCTGTGTTGAAGCGATTTCTGCTCTGTTATCTGAATTTATTTTGTGTGTCGTATCTTTCTCCACACGCCTGTAGGTTCACCCTGAGGGCAAATTCGTAGTGGATGTCGACAAGAACATTGACATTAATGATGTGAGTGTTACACACGAGACGAGTTGCCCTGTAGTTTGTTGAATCGGTTTGTCGTCTCATGTTTGACCTATTCCTCCAGGTGACCCCGAACTGCCGGGTAGCGCTGCGTAACGACAGCTACACGCTGCACAAGATCCTCCCCAACAAGGTGGACCCTCTGGTGTCGCTCATGATGGTGGAAAAGGTGCTTTAAATTTCGTGTGTTTGAGAGAGTGTGTGTTTGAGTGAGTGTGACGTATATTAAAAACACATTTCCTGTCTGAACTGTAGGTCCCTGACTCGACCTATGAGATGATCGGTGGTCTGGACAAGCAGATCAAAGAGATCAAGGAGGTGATCGAGCTTCCCGTGAAACACCCGGAACTCTTCGAGGCCCTCGGGATCGCACAGCCGAAGGTGGGCGGGGCTAAAACTCTCTACTCGATTCGTAGATTCATCAATCACAAGACCTGCCTGAAGTTCATATGTTGCTTCTATTTATTCATTACCTGTAGGGGGTGCTGCTGTACGGACCTCCCGGCACCGGAAAGACGCTGCTGGCCCGAGCCGTCGCTCACCACACCGACTGCACCTTCATCCGTGTCTCCGGCTCCGAGCTAGTGCAGAAGTTCATCGGAGAGGGTGAGAACCTGACTTTGTCTCGTATGGACGCTGCAGATTAGTGACATGAGGGATTTCCCTGCCTGTATCTGTAACCTTTAATGTGTGTTTTTAATTTCTTTTATTTTGCAGGAGCAAGAATGGTGCGCGAGTTGTTCGTGATGGCACGCGAGCACGCACCCTCCATCATCTTCATGGACGAGATCGACTCCATCGGCTCGTCGCGTCTCGAGGGCGGCTCCGGCGGAGACAGTGAGGTGCAGCGCACCATGCTCGAGCTCCTCAACCAGCTCGACGGCTTCGAGGCCACCAAGAACATCAAGGTACACGAGGAAGACGACCATCTCCAAGAAAGCTTTAGTCATTGTTTTGTGCATTTTAAAGAGACATTGTGATCTGACCGTGCACGGTTACGAAGCTGTCAGGTTTTTCAGACCATAATAATCCCAGAGACTGTCATTTTAGGAGATTTTTTATCTCTCTCTCTCTGTCTCTCTCTCTCTCGTGCAGGTCATCATGGCCACCAACCGCATCGACATCCTCGACTCGGCTCTGCTCCGGCCCGGCCGCATCGACCGCAAGATCGAGTTCCCCCCTCCCAATGAAGAGGTCTTCTTATTTATTTATTTAATACTAATAATAATATGCTTCCCTGAACACACATTACTCACTGCGCTCTTCCCCTCGACAGGCCCGTCTGGACATCCTGAAGATCCACTCGCGCAAAATGAACCTGACGCGTGGCATCAACCTGCGCAAAATCGCCGAGCTCATGCCTGGGGCGTCAGGTGCTGAGGTTAAGGTGAGATCGGCATGAAACAACATGTGACAAGCGGTGTAGAGAGTACGATTAGTGGTTTTATAACAGACCTCCTACCTCGTGTCTTATAATAACAATTAACTCCAACAAAAACAAAAAGTACAGATAGCGAATCAGTGCTAGGATGAGACCTGGCCAAGGGACAAAAAGCCTGTTCTGGTAACTTCACTTCCTTCTGATCACTTTCTGTGGCTCATTCTTTCTCTTGACCACTTCCTGTAGCTGTATATCCTAAACGTCACCCTGAATGGCTAAGTGCATTCACGATGATTGTGAATTAATACGTTTAAAAGAAACTAGTGTCACTGTTTTATTCCCTGCTTTTACGCTTCACCACTGAATCAAATTTTCTGGCACTGCACATGATGATTAAATTAACTTTTTCTTTCTTTCTACAGGGTGTTTGTACAGAAGCTGGCATGTACGCCCTGCGAGAGAGGAGGGTCCACGTGACTCAAGAAGATTTCGAGATGGCTGTTGCAAAGGTATGGAGAGAAAAAAACGCATTTAAAATATTTCAGTATTCTAACTTATATTTTTTTTAAAAAATTTTTTTAAATATCGCCAAACACATATGGAATTAAACCATAATTAAACTCATTTCTGTTAACAGGTGATGCAGAAGGACAGCGAGAAGAACATGTCTATCAAGAAGCTCTGGAAGTAGAGCCTTTATCGCCAGCGCCTTGTAACCTCACCTGTATCATTTCTTTTGTTTATTTCTTCTTCTTTGGTTTATTCCTGTGCTCTGAATTTATTTTAAATAAACAGTGTCTCCTCTTCAGACTTCCACCTCCTCTGTTCTTTTCATTTGAAGCGTCACAATTGTAATTTATTCAGACAAAGTGAGAGAGAGAATTTGAGAATTTAATCCTAGCATACAGCTGGCCAGTTGAGGGCGCTGTTGAGATCAAGGCGCTTCATTCTTGATTCTCTGAGATCCGTGTGGAATTTCAACCCTGATCCCAGATACGATCTCATGAGTAAAGGTGACCGATTAGACGGACCTCTGACACGGAACGCTGCTGTAAATACGTTGCGTCATAATGTTTTGGAGCCATGAGCCAAAAGTTTACACACCCATTGGCTAGAGACATGGTTCGCCCTTTTTGTGTAACACTATTCCAGTGTGGATTAGGGAACCTGCTTTATTTCAGGAAGAAGTTGTTGTTAAATAATAACTAAGATTTATGTGAGATTTTATTTGCTTTATTGGGTTTTTAGTCGATCAGAACTTTTACATGCACAGTGTTAATATTTTTAAGTCGTGAACCCAAATCTGTGTGTAATTCACTGATCAGCATCAACCCCCAAAAAACTGAAACACTAATAATACACTTTTTAAATATTAATTCCGAAACCAAAATGGATAACATTCGCTCACTATCCTTTTTGTTCGTTTGTTTTGAGCAAATACAAATGGCATGACCGAGAGGTTTTAACACGTTTATTCGTGTCGCACTAGACAATGTGGTGGGTTTTTTTTTTCTTTTTTTTTTTTCTAACAGTCCTACAAGTAGGGTAAGCAGCTGCATGGGGCTTTCAGTGGCATGGCTTTTAGGTCTTTATCTGTAAAATCACTGTAGGCGAGTGTGTCTAGCTTACAAGCTTTATCCTTTCTTTCATCACAATGAGGAGTTTTCTTTTTTGGGATTAGTTTTTTTTTTTTTCCATCTTGGTTTTGAAACCTAATATTGAATGTATTTTATTTATTTATTTTATTACTCTTCAAGATCAAAAGAAGCAACATAAAATATATTAACCTGTAACAGACTTGAGTTAGCCTTAATCAAGCCTCTTAATTTTTTCATAAGATGCTGTACCTCAAAAGGATTCGTCTCCCTCTTGGCTCAGATAAATTTTTTTCGTCACATTTCAGTTAAATTTCTCCTTATTGTGCAGCACTTTTAACAATGGTCATTGGCAGCAGTCCGCTTTACAGAACTAAAAATGTACAAAAATAAATTAGAATATGTATAGACTATTGAGTCTATACCTGGTGAGCAAGCCGAGGATGATAGGAAGAAACCCTGAGAGGAACCTGGACTCAACATGGAACCCATCCTCATTTGGTGCTGCGACTTCTGTGCTTCACAGTTGGGATGTTATTCTCTGATGGAAAACCTCACCATTTTTTCTTCGTTATCAATTGTTCCAACATCAGTTCTTGGCCTTCAGAAAGGGGCGTGGTCTTTGTCCTAATGCTCATGTGCGAACTTTAGACCATGGTGACGTACGCCTCTCCTCATGGAAAACTTCAGGCCTCCAACATCACTAGGAACTCCTCCTGAGTGTTCAGGTGAAACTTTGGAACCAGAGATTGTTCCTTCCTGAATGATGTCACGTCTGTGCAGTGTCCCACCACCAGTTGTTGTCAATTGCTCATAAGTTGGGAAACATTTTGTCTCGGTTGTGGTGTTTGGATTTTTAAATGGTAAAAAACACCCTGGGTCTGAAGACACACTTACAACACTCCTAATTCATTACGAAGTATGCTACTGTCTATAAAACTTTATAAAGCTTCTGAAAGACACTTTATCAATTAGTCTTTCTGGATGTTAAAGAGAAAGCTTTGAATGTTCTGACCGACTGTGGGTCTAACTCAAAGCAGAACGTCTGACGACCGGAAACGTGGCCTGATTTGCCGCTTTCTGTTCTCCTCTTCCAAATCAATCGTCCAGATGTTCTGACCTCCCAGGATCTCACCTGGAGGCTCTGTCATGATCTCAGCCTGATGATCCAGAGGTTTTAAATCTTTCACAGAATTTTTTTGCCATGTTCTCATATTTCCAGCATTTACTCACAACCTTTTCCAGATGTTGTTTGATGTAGATTTCACCAGGACTTGCTAAAGTAAAACAGTTGGAACCAGCCAATGTTAATACTTAAGTTAATACTTGGGTGAAAACCTCATGTAAATGCAACTAATCAGCAGGTAAGACGAAGAAAGAGAAACATTGAGTCAACGGAAAAAAAGAGTTGCAGGATGAACAGAGCATCAGGAACAGCAGTTTGAGATTAATGTGTGTGTGTGTGTGTGTCTTATGTGACAGCATGCTGCTTCAGAAAGGGATTTTTTTTCTTTATCCTCACTAAAAGTCTATTTAATAGAGAATATCTAGCATTATTACACATTTTCAAATAGTGACGGTGCTGAAGATTAAATAATTTAAATAAGATCAAATAAGTTCTGTATTTATTCTGATTTTTTCCCCAGTTTTCATAATTAAAAGTATATTTTTAAAATGTTTTGTTGTATTTCTTTATTTTTTAAATAAACAAATTTAATAATACATTTTCTTCCTTGATTTATAAAAGTTAATTAAAATTAAAATTAAACAAATTATTGTTTTAAATTCCTAAGCATTAATTTATTCTTAATTTTATTAATAGTTATCATTTGTTGTTTTTTAGTAGTTATTCATTTATTCTTTGACATTTACTAATATATATTTTTTTGTTCTTTGTATTAAATATTACTTGTTAAGTTTATTAATATAAGACATTTAATATTTTATATACATAAGCAATTTTTTTAAAGTACATTATGGTGTAATAAAAATAAAAAACCTTAGAATGAGTTTTTAATCATTGACCACCCCGGTCTCATTTCCCGAGCTGCCTGTTATTGTTGATTCCCGTTGGAGTGAAAACAAGCGTTCTTCTAATTATTAACCCGTTATTACGGCCTTGGGTGTGCGCGCTCTTAAGGAACGTTGTTTTAGTCATTTTTACCGTACTTCATTTTCATGTTCAGCATATCGTGTACGACTCCTTCAGCTTTTTCAGGTTATAAAAGTTTGTTGCGTCAGTGACCTGCTCAAAGTCCTCATGTGCTGTTTTATGGCCACATTGGGACGCCGCGGATACCGTAAGTTCACCCTGAGGAGTTTCCTCAACCAGAATCCAACTTCATTTTGATTCACTGTACAGTAAGTATATAATAAACTATCGAACTTATGTTTCTTGTATTGAAAGTTTTGTGCTTTTAGATCAGCAACTAGTCCAAGCTTTTCATTTGCTGTAGTTAGTTTCTAATTACAGTCGAGCGTAGGCCAGGATTACAATTAAGATTTATACTAAAAGTCTAAGAAAACATTTTTTATCATAGACGCTGAGGTGCCAATACTAATTACTGAACACAAGACATTTTTCTCGATTTTTTTTTGTTCCCCTTTTCACAGACCAGCAGCAGGAATAATGGAAATAGATTTTTTCTATGTAAAGTAAGTTCAATCCTTTGATTAATGTTTTAAAAATACTGGATTTTTAAATGTGTTTATTGTTTAAACCATAATTCTGTTTACTTATTAAATTACATGTTGATTACACGTTTATTAAAAAGGCATTTTATAACTTTATAAATGTGTAAATAATTAGATAATTCTTTGTGTGAGGTGGTATTATGACTGGCTGTAATTTTAACATTTAGCATCCAAAAATTTAAGGATAATAAAAATAATAATAATAGTAATAATAATAAAACCAGTTTCATTTTTAATCATCATTTGGGAATAAAGTACCATTTACTGTACAGTAAATGTTAGAGCTTGCGATTATAAAGACCAAAAATACCAAAGACATGTTGCAAAATAAAATTTACTTAGAATAAAATCCATTCAATTACAGAGCCAATCAGATCACTCACTCACTCACCCATCGCTTTATTCTGTATTCAGGAGGCTTAGGGTACGAGGCAGGGTACACCCTGGACAGGGTGCCAATCCATCACAGGACACACACACATACACTCATACACACTATGGGCAATTTTGGGAATGCCAATTAGCATAATCTGCATGTCTTTGGACTGTTGGAGGAAACCGGAGTACCCGGAGGAAACCCACCAAGCACGGGGAGAACATGCAAACTCCATGCACACAGAGACAGGAATCGAGTCTGGCCGGGAATCGAACCCAGACCCTGGAGGTGCAAGGCGACAGTGCTAACCACTACACCACTACGTTACTAACCAAGTCATTACACTTGAATAAAAGTTTTACATTATTCACATTTCTGTTTTTAAATGTAATTTAAAAAGTAATTTTATCAACAATTTTAAATTCGGATGATCTGCTTCTTGCAAATTTCTAACGATCTTCTAACGACATTGCAAAAAAAAAAATAATAATTTTGTCCCAAACTATGGAAAGATTTATAATTGAGCTTATGATTTTTATAATTTTTATTAAAATTATTAAATTATCAACAAAAGTTTGTATGATTTTTGATTTTTAAATGAAAAGTAATGATTTTTATTTAATATTTTTTAAAGTAACAATTAAAACCAAACAAGGCGGGACAGTGGTGTAGTGGTTAGCACTGTCAGCTTGCACCTCCAGGGTCCAGGCTCGATTCCCGTCTCTGTGTGCATGGAGTTTGCATGTTCTCCCTGTGCTTGGTGGGTTTCCTCCGGGTACTCCGGTTTCCTCCAACAGTCCAAAGATATGCAGATTAGGCTAATTGTCATTTCCATAGTGTGTGAATGAGTGTGTGTGAGGATTGGCACCCTGTCCAGTGTGTTACCCCGCCTCTTGCCCTAAGCTTCCTGGGATAGGCCCCAGGCCCCCCGCGACCCTGAATACAGGATAAAGTGGTATAGACGATGAGTGAGTGAGTAAAACCAAATATTAATGGAATTTATCATTAGTTCGCTAACTCAGGAGATTTGTTCAGCTTGAAGCTTGTTTTTTCACCTCATATTAATCACAGTTATGTTTTTCATTGCTAGCAGTAAACGACAGCAGCGAACATAAACTGCGCTAAATAAAATGTTCCCTGAAGACATTTATTCACTCGAGACGTATCACACATCATGATAGTGCAGATTAGCGTTGGACTTGACCCTGAGCTCTTATCTGAGAAGGTGTACTAAAAAGATTTTCTATACCTTGTGTAAAGCTTGTCATGAAATGTTTCTTTCTCACGTCGCACAGGCTGCTGTTAGCGGCGTTCCTGGGCGCCTTGCTTGGTGGAATCTTGAAATGCTGCTGTATATGGTGTCGCCGCAGGCGTGCGGCCATCAGGCAGCTGCAGCACTGTGACACACCCATCTACGTCATTCCCATTCCTGCTAATGACGACACTGACGAGGTCTCTCTGCCGTCTGAGGCACAGTTTGCCCCCCCTGCATATGACTCCATCATCCCCGTCATGCCCCCGCCAGCATACTTAGAGGTAAAGACCACCCGTACATGTGGGGGGGTTTGGGAAAAGAAGCCTAAATCATTTAAATGTCATTTTTTTCTCCACTTCGTAGCTTTGTAACATATTAAAGCTACTCCAGGTTTGCACAAAATGTTTAGAGTAGAGATTTTAGCCAAACCATTTTTAAATTAATATTTTTATTTCACTTACATAAAAAGTTGTGGTAGCTAAAGCTCTGTCCTTCACTCATGTTTGTCAGAATATTGACAATTTTTACTCATTGCTTCGAAAATGTTTTGTGTTGGCCAATTCCTACGCTAATGAATGCAATATTGCTTATGCTTACCTTGCAAATGTATTCACACCCCTTGAACTTTTCCACCTTGTCACATTACAACCATAAACATAAAAGTATTTTATTGGGATTTTCTGTGATAAACCAACACAAAGTGGCACATAATTGCATCATGAAACCCAAGAAGCAGGTCAGGAATAAAGTTGTGGAGAACTTTAAAGCAGGGTTAGGTCATAAAAATATATCCAAAGCTTTGAAAATGGAAAGAGAACAGCACAACTGCAAAGCTACCAAGACATGGACGTCCACATAAACTGACTGGCCAATCAAGTTCAATTAATCATAGAGGCAGCCAAGAGGCCCATGGGAACTCTGGACGAGCTACAGAGATCCACAGCTCAGGTGGGACAATCTGTCCACAGGACAACTATTAGTCATGTTCTCCACACATCTGGCCTTTATGAAAGAGTGGCAAGAAGAAAGCCATTGTTGAAAGAAAACCATAAGAAGTCTCCTTTGCGGTTTGCAACAAGTCATGTGGAACTGCAAATGGTACTTCTTACTTAGATTTATTTGTTTTGGTCTATCATATAAAATCCCAATATTGTCACATTATACAGATTATACATGTTACAATATATGTTTGTGATTGTAACACAGGGCCATGGTTTGTTTTGGGTGACGTCAAGACCTTCAGCTTTAATTCAAGGAGTTCAACAAAAGTGTATAATTAACCATTCAGGAATTACAGCCATTTTCAAACACACATTTGGGATCTCATAAACAATTGAACACATGACTGACAAGCCAGGTGTGTGTCCCGTTCTCTCGTTACTCCATGACTAATCAAGCAAATAAAAGGCCTGAAGGTGGTTCTGAGTGTTACATCTAGATTTGGTAGCTGTTCACTCAAATTCTTAACATGAGGTCCAAACTTGTGTCTATGCAAGTGAAGGGGGGGGGGCGTCATTAGGCTGACGAGATAAATGAGTACAGAGAGATGGCAAAAACACTGAAAGTGCCCAGTACAGTCTGCAACATTACAGCAACAGAGTCAGTCACCTGATCTCAATCCAAAACTCAAAAAAGGGGCAGCTGCAGTAAAGGCCTGGCAAATCATCTCAATAAAGGGGAAACTGGAAACTCAGCATTTGGTCGTGTCCATGGGTTCCAGACTGCAGGCAGTCACTGACTACAAGGATTTTCATCCAAGTAGTAAAGGCAGCCATTATAGTTGTAATTGTGGGTGTCTGTATGAAAGTGGCTGTAATTCCTGATTGGTTGATGCAACCCTTTTGTGAAACCCCCTGTATGTCCTGTCTTCGTTCACGTCTTCAGTGTTTTGTTTCGAATTCACTGTGTACAGAGGGCAAATACCAAAAACCCTGAAAATTTTAGATCCAAAACATATAGCTCCGACCGTATGTTGCTTATTGTTTGCTTGTTTTTTTTTTTTTTTTAAACATTTTTCGTACAATCTCGTTTCTGATGCTAAATCACATTACTTAAATATAGGCCATAATGTGTTTGTTTTTTTTGCAGCAAAAAACAAGTTGTCCTGATGAGGAGCCGCCAGCGTATGCTGAAGTAGCAGAGGATCCCTCATTTATTAACGTTTCTCCTCCAGAGACAACAGACACGTAATGGACACTGAATCCAAGGTGCCAAAGTGAACACCAGGACCAGTTCCAGAGTTATTACCCGATGATAACGCGAGAAGTTTACAATCACTATAAAATGGCTTGATGATTCATAGTCTGTGTGAGCAGGACAGTGGAGTGTCTCCTGTCCTGCAGTGTCTCGTCTGTGTAGGTGTGTGTGTGTGTGTGTGTGTGTGTGTGTGTGTGTGTGTGTATAGTTGCACTGTGTAAAAAAATAAAAAATGCTACTGCACTTTACCATTTGTTCTGAATAAAAGGAGATTGTAATGACCGTCTGGAGTTTACTGATGTCCTGCAGAGGAAACCTTGTCCTGAGTCCTTGTCCTGGGTTTGAGGAACTCGCTCTGGGTAAAGGCAGCACGTGGGCGGAGTCTGAAGGACAGTACATGGGCGGGGTTTTTGAAGGGTTTTTTTGTTTTATTATCCTGTTTAATACATTTTTTCAGTCTTTGTATCTTTCTTTCTGGTTCTTTATTGCATGTCTTTCTTTACGTTTTGCTTTCTTTCTTTCACTATTACTTTTACTAACTCACCGGTTTTGTATCTTTCTGTTACACGTTTCTTTCTTTTCCTTTATTTATTTCATTCTTTTATTCTCTTTTACTTTCTCTCTCTCGTTCTTTTTCTTTCTTACTTTTTAATATTTATGCATTTTTCTTGTATTGTTTACCTTTTCCCCCCATTTTTTGTCTTTCTGTTTTCTTTTCCTTTCTTTTCCTTCAGTGTTATCTTTTGTTCACTTTCACTACTTGTGTCTTTCTTTTGCTTTCTTTCATTCTCTTTCTACATTTTCTTTCACTTTTTCCTTCCTCTTTCTGTTTTTTCTTCTTGTGCATTTCATTTGTCTTTTCTTGTTTCACTCTTTCTATTTCATTTATTCTTTCTTTCATGTCTTGTTTTTCACACTTTGTCTTTTACCAGATACAGTGGGGCAAAAAAGTATTTATTCGGCCACCAATTGTGCAAGTTCCCCCACTTAAAAAGATGAGAGAGGCTGTAATGTTCATCATATGTAGTTATACCTCAACTATGAGAGACATAATAATAAAAAAATCCAGAAAATCACATTGTAGCATTTTTAAAGAAATTATTTGCAAATTATGGTGGAAAATAAGTATTTGGTCAAGAAAACAAAATTTTATCTTAATACTTTGTTATAAACCCTTTATATATAATAAACCCTTTGTTGGCAGTGACGGAGGTCAAACGTTTGCTGTAAGTCTTCACAAGGTTTTCACACACTCGGTGGCTCCACTGTATTTCTTTCTTTTCTTTATTTCAGTGACTGTTTTTCTTGCCTTTCTTCACATTCTTTCTTTTTATTTTGCTTATTGCTTGATTTTTCTTTCTTTCTTCATCTTTTCTGTTTGTTTCCATTATTTACTTCTTTTGTTTCTAGTTCTATCCTTCTTCAGTCTTTCTTTCTTATTTGACATTAACTCATCATCCCTTTACTTAAGTTTTTTGTGACCACGCTGTGTTTCTTTTAGGATCATCCTTTAGTGAGATTTTCTGTGGTAAACTATTAAACATCATTATGATGTCTCTCACACACACACACACACACACACACACACACACACACACACACACACACACACACACACACACACACACACACGCATAGACGAGTCCCAGACGAGTGTTGTCGAGGTTTGATCAGGTTTATTAGCTTCAGGATGGCGCAGGTGACGAGTGAGAGTCAAAGCCGAACTGTAGTCAGGGGTTTCAGGTTCGTCTCTGAACCACAGGACGTTTTATTGCTGCTTTACTTTCGGGTCGTTGCGTTACGGCTCGATGTCGTGTCTACAGACGACGTGAAGTGGATTTAAAGCTCGATGGTCACAGGAACATTTCGTTCTTTCTCTCATTCCACTGATCACACACACATGGTACTCTGCTGTACACACACACACACACACACACACATTTAAATTACACCTCAGCTCCATCACCTTTTTATCACTTTAACAGGACTGATGTAAAACAAAAATCCCTTCTCGCTCACACGAGGTTTCTTCGCGCTGCTCGTCTTCTTGTTCGCTGCGGCCGTAAGCAGACCGCGTTAGATTCGAATGATGTCACACTTTATCCTGTTATCACAGAAAGTCTGGACCAGCTGTGGGATTTTTTTACATACATTTTTTTCTGCGAAACTGAGATTTTCTCAATTCTAGGACGCCACTAATGGAAAGTGTAAATAATGTATTGATGACAAAACGTACTTGCTTTAAAAATCAAACACATTTCTGTGCATTGTTACGTTTTTCTTTTTTTATCATAGAACTAACGGTGTCTATTCACTTGTTGTATGTCTGACAAATCCAAACGAACGACTTTGCTCTGATCTGGACGCTACACACACACACACACACACACACCGACAACAGCACGGAACACCTGAACAAGACCTAATATTAAATAAATATACACCTAAGCGCAGGGATTCAGCTGTAACCAACCACTAAAAGCAGTTATGTATAATCAAGACATCATAGATATCACTCTCCCAACCTGCAGTTAAACATCTCACAGCTCTAGTGCTTGGAATGAAAGTGATGACCGTAAATCATTGGCGTTTTATTATCGTATCGGATTCTATATACTAAGCTGAAGTTATAACTGCTAAAGACTACTGAACCTGTCCATCTGACCGGTCTAGAGGTTTTTTTTCCTCCTCATTTGTTACTTAATCAGATTATTATAATCTGTTCCATATTTGATCTTATTGAATTGAATAATAACGAGTTGATTACTACACGTCTAGCCTTTCTTTTCCTTCCCTTGTCTTTCCTTAACCACACTTCACAACCACTTCAATCATAACTCAAGATCTAAAATCACATCCTGCATCCTGTATGACCTCTAAAAATACAGACGTATTATTCAAAAAAATATTAATAATGGCAGCATAAAAAAATGAACGAGCCTCACAAATAAAAGCAATGTGTTTTTCCATGCACAAGAATTGTGAGAATTTAATTGGTTTCTGCAGGTAATTTTCTTTGAAATTATAATAATTGTTATTATTAAAGCCATAGAGTGGCGCTGTCGAGCGTCATTCAGTTTTGCATGAAAACCGCTCAGACAGCTCGTTATTGAAGTTCTCTGGCTTTGTAGTTGCATCACCTCCAGCTTCTCCGGTCCTCACTTTGTCCCGTAATGGAGGCTCGTGAATAGAGACGAGGTCAGGACGTGTTTACCGACAGAAGCGATTCAACAAACTCAGCAGGAAGGCAGATTTTTAGGTCATTATGTTTTCTGTTCTGCGTCACTTTTTTTTTTCCAAACCGAGGGGGTCGACACTGGACTGGAGCGCGGCTCACTCTCACTCTCTCATCGTCTATATCGCTTTATTCTGCATTCAGGGTCTTGGGGGGCTTAGCTCATCCCAGGAGACTTCGGGCATGAGGCGGGGTACACCCTGGACAGGGTGCCAATCCATAGCAGGACACACACACACACACACACACGTCTTTGGCCTGTGGGAGGAAACAGGCGTACCGGGAGGAAACCCCTCCCAGCACGGGGAGAACATACAAACTCCATGCACTCAAAGACGGGAATCGAACCCGGACCCACCGTACCGTGGAGTGCGGCTATTTAGCTTTTTTGTATCCGCCAGCTTCTTATCGCAGTTACAGTCACAGTCTGTGGGTTCGTAAAGAGGACGCATTGATGAACAATGATTGCAAAACATAAAAGAGAATGCAGTCTCAGCTCATGCAGTTTACAATAACATTTCAAAAAGAAGTTCATTCACAAGTTAAATGGCGAACCTGTACGATTATTAGCGGAGTGAACGCACTCGGACGTGGTGGCGGCGGAACATCACACAGAAGTGACTGAATCGTTATAGACGCACAAGCCTAGCATGCGTGAGCGGCCATCTTTAAATGTTGGTTAAACTTTACTGTATGTGCGTGTTATATTAGTGTACGGCCACTAGAGGGCACATAACAGGTATCATTAAATACACACCCAGTTTCATCAAGTTCCAGAGCCTGATTTTTGACAAAAATAGATTTAAAAAGTGTTTTTTTTTTGTACTATATAATTATTAAACATTACCAGGCTTATTTCTAGTTTTCTAGCTTTTGTTTACAAGCTGCTCACATTTTCCAACACACTAAATATAAATATATTTGAACCTCAGCATGGCTCAGAAAACCCAGCTCACAGGAACCCACTGGTGTTCCGTGCTCAGTCTCTCTAGTGCCACCTTCAGGCTGCGATACGCGCCATCCAGGTTGTCGTTGATGATGGTGAGGTCAAAGTAGTGACCATAAGCTCTCTGGATCCTTTCGCTTTCTTCCACCGTCCTCTTCAGCTCGCAGTCCTGCACACACACAAAGACCTCACTGAACTCGCTGAATAAAGAAACTGAATATAAAGTTCTAAGTGTGATGTAGAAATGTTAGGGGGAAAAAAGATGACAATTTGCCAACGCTCAAACAGAAAGACAAACACTGGATTTCTTGGTTGGTATTTTTGCAGCACGTACAGTGAGCTGCTTGGTGACGACTCCGGCCTCAATCGCAGATCTGTTCATGTCCTTGAGCACCTCGAAGTCGGGGGCCTCGATGAACACGACGTAGGGAAGGAACTCAGCCGTCCGCAGCACTTTGAGAGCCTGGAGTGATGGAAATCAATCGATTAGTTATTGTGCTGAAATAAAACTAATGTCAAGCATGACATTAGAGAGAAACACTGAAATGCAGTAAATACAGGACGCAAAAGCTTTTCACAACTTAATATCGGTATCATGTCGGATACGTTCGTGTTTAGCTCTTACCGGACCTTTTTAAATCCACTAAATTGAACTAAAAGGCTTTACAGAACATCTGATTGTTTTATACAGCTGATCCACTAAGTGGAGCTACAGTAGTAAGTAACTCAGCTGCAGATGCCAGATGTTCATGCTTGCAAGTAAGGAAGTCGGTGGAAAACAGTAGTTTGCTGATTGTTACTGTTGCGAACGTATTTGCACGTGTTCAATCATGGAACTTGTCCGGTCCGGTACAATGTCACGTGCGTGCAGCATGCATCCCAGGAATGTCCAGAAGCGAGTGTAAAGGCAGCGGCGCTGAAGCTGGTACTGCTAAGAAGCGCCACGCGATAAGGACGGAGACAAAAATGAAAATAATCGAGAGAATAGAGCGAGGTGAAAAGATGCCAGACATCGCTTGTTCTTTTAGCATGAATCATTCAACCATCGAGACGAAACTAAAGAACAAGGACAAGATCATGGAACGTGTTAGTTTTATACTGTGTATAGCCAACTGTGTTAGTGAAAATGTGTGTTAGACTTACGAACAAAGTGGACTTATGAACGAGCTCGTGGAGCGTAAATTATAGCGATATACGGTAATCACTTCAAAAATGAACTAGTTAACAACAAAAAATTTATTCTCCATTACATACTACTGTAAATTTGCTGGCAGGTTATCAACGCAAGATCACGCGACAAGACTGATACCTTCTGCCAAGCTTTGTTCTTCTTCATCATAAGTGGTTGTGTATGAGAAGATGAAATGAAACCACCATCAAGGTTTTCATCCATTTTTTGTATGAAGCAGAAAATTAAACTAAAGCCAGGCATTTGGTTTTGTCGCGTTATTGCGTCATGCCTAATTACCATAGAACTAAGAAAATCTACATTCAAATGGACCAGAGTTGATCATTATCGTGCCCCGGTATCAATATTACAACAGCGTACACTACTATACACAATTCTGAGATACTTTGCACTTCGGTGTGTTATGATATTGATATTTTTGTCATACTGCCTACACCTAAATGGTGGAAAAACTTGATTTTTTAATTCCCTGTTAACAGAATCGCCTTATTTCACCTGCGGGTTGACATCCAGGATGCAGACCTTGCCGGATTCGATCACCTCGTGGATGGAGTTGATCTTGGTTCCGTACAGGTTGCCATCGTACTCGCCGTGCTCCAGGAAGCGGCCGCTCTTAATGTCCACCTCCATCTCGCTGCGTGACATGAACAGGTACATCTGTCCCTCCTTCTCGTCCACTTTCGGCTTACGGGACGTGTCTACAGAGCAGAGAACAGAAAACAGATGCATCATGGGGAAATGGACAGGAATGCAGATCAGGAGCCATACAGCATGGGGGGAAAACGGCAGCAGTGTGTCTTATCGTATAGGAGTGTGCTAAGTGTTAGCATAAGTGTGTTACAGGGTGTCGTGGTGCCGTAGCGATGAGGTTGCGATATCAGCAGTTTGTTTTTCAGGTTGCGGCGTCCGACTCCCTGAGCGCCGATCAGCACCAGAGTCTTTCTCCGGAACGGCGGCACCTTCGCCACCTCCTCATAGATCAGCAGCTCGTGTCTGTCAAACTCTGAGACATATAGAGAAATTTTTATTTTTTTTACATATTTTAAACAACCTTCCCAACTCAAAAACCTATCGAAGATTATCCACAGATTAACTATCGAAGACAATTATGTGGATTTGCACAATTATGTAGAGACTTTTAGGATTTCAGCAAATCCAGACTTTTAGTTTACGCTAGGGCTGCACGATTTGGGAAAAATGTCACATTGCGATTATCAAGGTCAAAATTGCGATTTGCGATTGCGATACGATAAACAAGTGGTATGACTCAACTTGCTTGTTATCAAGGAAAAT